>CM068589.1:26885752-27123252 GCA_035048485.1 Pteria penguin | reverse complement strand
ATAATCATTAGAATTGTTAATGCTTTCACTTGCCTTAGAACTCAAATTGTTAGAGTCACTCAATAGGACGTAGTCACCTAAATTCATGGCGGAAAACATTCAACTGCTCGCATCGAGTAAGAACCTTCGAATGACTATTCGAACACTCGCTCCACGTCACGTGATTAGATATACTGTACTATAAATAGAAAACACGAAGAAGATGTTATCTTTTACATATATATATATATATATATACAAAATCAATTTTTCCACTTTCTGAATTGACCTTTACTAACAATAGATTTACAACAGCCAGTGTGGTCTTGATCTTTGTCCTATATAAGGCATTCTTACTCTAGTAAATAACCTTCACTACCACTCAGAAGCTGGATTAAGCATCACTGAAGAGACATGAATTGCCGAAATGCGCATCTGGTGCACAAAATTAAAGGTATATATGTTCTATGTTTATTATTAAATCAGCTTGCGTAGCAATGTAGACCTATGAAATCCCATGGATCAGTCAGCAGTGCGGAATGTAAAAAGATAGAGAGTAGCAAAAAGGGGTTTTTATACAGAATAACCATTAGCCTGAGCCTATCATTGAGCTTTTATAATAGAAAGTTGTGAAGGTAAGACACACCCAGTGAGAATGCAGTCTTGTAGTATGTGATCTGGGTCATAACACATCTTTGAGAAATGCGCATCAATATACTTAAGTCTGGTAGAGGTGGAGTCTATGGTATTTAAAATACATGATGCACACCAAATGTTTAATTTGGAACATTTCAAATTTACACATTGTTACTTATTTCTTTCTACATATTTCTTACGAATTATTTCTAACTATTTATTTTTAAATATGTATTTCTTAATACTTAATTCTAAATTAACATTTTTTTTTTCTTTTTTTACTTAAAAAAATTTTTTTTTTCATCCCTGCCAGTCCCCTCCTCCAGCATAAAAATCAACCAGTAGCAAATTTCCGAGATGAATTGTTTTTGCAGCACTATATTTTTATATTGGCTGTTCCCACCGGCATTACATTCCAGAACACATATTTTTGTCATATATTTCGAGCCGTAAATGTTTTATTGCAAAGTGAAAGTCGAGGAAATTCGAAATACATAAAAATAATAACAAAATACCGAATTCTATGTACTGGCAAAATGTCACAAAAATTGTAACCATTTGCAAGGATTGTATACAACGGTTCTGTTAATTACAGTTATACTGCTCTATCCTGCCTATGTTTATAATTAATATCGATTTATAAATAAGGTGATGCGGTGTATTGACTTATCGTAATAGACTTAAATACAGCAAAAGAAAATCCAAGTCAAATATGTGAGAAGTTAACAACGAACAGACAGACTGCTAAGATACACTGAACTAGGAATGTCCAAACTGCTACGACAAACTTGAATACGAAAAGAAGAAAAAAAGAGGAAAAGACAATGTCCAGTGACTTGACCTTGGTGGTGTAACCGTGGATCAAAGTCATGACACACCCACATCCCACAAGGAACAATTGTACCAAGTATGAAGCTATTCTTGTAATGCATACAGAAATTAGGGCCAGGACAAGCTTGGATATGCAAAATTTATCAAAATCAACAATGACCTTGACCTTGGAGGTATGACTTTGGGTCAAGATCATGACACATCGGCATGTCATAAGGAAAATTTGTGTCAAGTATGAACTTATTCTGGAAAGGCATATGGAATTTAGACAAATTCTGATGGAAAGAAAAACGAACAGACAGGCTGATTCCTATATACCCTCAAACTTTGTTTTATGGGGTACAAAAAGGACAAAGGAACCCCCTAGCTACATGTGGCTGGACAGAATTACCCCCACGCAGATATGCATGACAAAGTAATGGCGTAACACTAGCAGAAATCTGCTACACAGATATGACAGATTTCTACCTAATTTCAATAAAATAGGTTGGGGAGATTATACAACCCTTGTTATCTCACTCACCAACAAACCTTAGTTACGGAAGATCTACTGTGGAAGAGAAAGTAAAAAATAACTTCCGTTGCATTCGTAACTACTAAAAACTCTTGCTCTGTGCCCATCTGGAGTTGAGCCTCATCAGTTAAAGAAAAACCCTGGGTTAGTATTTCTTTGCTCATGATTAAACACTTTGAAAATCATATGTATACCATTTCATCTTCACCTTAATGGGTTCTCAATGTGTTCGTCCATCATCACAGCGCCGATGATCACGTTGCCCAAACAAAATGACCGAACATGACTATGCAGTTGTTGGTTGATTGGTGTTTTACGTCGCCTTCAACAGTTTTTCAGTTATATCGCGACATGGAACCAACCTCTTAAACATAGTGGCGCAACCCGGGAATCGAACCCGAATCGTCGGCGTCGCAAACCAAGCGCTTAACCACTACACCAAGCTTGTCCACAAACAGACAATTAGTAAGTAAAAAGTTATAATATACAACAAATAAATAGTAAAACAAAGAGTTACGATGATATATTGGAGTTGTCTTTCTTTGTATAGTACAATACCAGGCTTGAACCAAAGGAAATCGATATAATAAGGGGTCCTCCAAAGGGAAGTAAAATATACTAAAAGAAATAACACAAACACTCTTTGTCGCAAATTTTCGGCTTCCTGGCCTTTATCAATCAATAGTTAGAATAGTGCAGTAGATCTATGTAACATCCATCTTTACATGTCTAATATAAACAAGGATTACTCTTATACAAGGACTTCGTTTGCCTTATGTTGAGAATACCATGAGTATCATGCCATTGGCAGAGAAGGATACCTTCTGTGATCTTTTTGATATTAACTGAATTATTGCTTGCATTAATTGTTCGCACTAATTCCATAATTGTCCTCAGTTAGGCATTAATTGTAATCAAACAATTTAATGTGTTTACTAATTCAATTGCTGCGCTCATGAATTGAATTTTTATGCACAATAGGTGATGGTGAGATTTCTACAAAGAATTAATGAGCTCTTAACTAATATTTGAGTTTCTTTTAATTTGTTGTTCGATAAAGTACCTCGTAATTACAAGATCGAATCTCGTAACTTCGATGCTATTTCATAAATGCGATCGTCTCTCGTAAGTCACAAGATGCGCATTTCGTTACGAATGACTTTAATGCTGTCAGTTACCCGGTACATGTGATTCATGGATAAATATTGGCTTATAACATATATTTTTCAGTCCTATTATGCTCTTGAAAGTACTTGTGTGCATCCACAAAGTTCCCCCCCCCCCCCATTTGCCTTGTATGTTGTGATGGACGAATACACACATACACACCTACACACACACATACACACCTACACACACACATACACACAAAAGAATTAACGACGATTTTTCCTCTACCTCTCTGTACATTTTATTATTAGGACTGACATATATAAATATGAGATATATAAAACAGATTTCAACATCTCGATAATAAATAAATCAATCAGTGAATGAATAAATGATTAAATAAAAATACTGTGCTGAAAAACATTTTGCCTTCGCACTGCTATCTAATATTGCTTGTGTAACATAGCCTTTTACGATTTACTTTACTTCAGTTTCGTCTCCGCTTCATTTATAATCAATAGCTTTAATTGACCTATCTCCAAAACTAAGATTTGCCCCGCCCTTATCTCCAAATATGTTGCACCTCGCGAGATGCCTGGAGCTCCGACAAAGACATTGCATTGCCGGAGGTAAACAGTACAGCATTTTCATAGAAAATAAATAAAATACGCTTTAAAGTTGTATAACCTACAATTCGGTATAATTTCAAAAATTAGGGCACATAACACAAAACCTGTATTTTTCTCGTATGGCTGAAGTTATTAACTTTGCGTTAATATTTTTTTTGTCGTTTCAAACCCTCGGAGATATCAAAATAATAAGAAAATACTTCGTACATTAAGTGGGCATTCCATAAATACAACCATAATCTGACTTCGCGCATGCGCAGTTTAATAAAAACAAATACGATAAAGGGAAACTCCAAAAGAAAACGATTTCAGTAAATACTAACTTTAGCAGACTTGAATGCAGATTTTTAAATTTACTCGTCAAGTTTATTTACCTCGCCCTCCATCAGCGTCCATGATGCGGCGGCTTCCGAATTAGATCACGTGATAAGATGGTTGTAAACATTCTGTTTACAAACATCGCTTTTTAGACAGCCTTATCTCACTTAATACAACGAATTTGATCACAGCATTTGCAAGGGTCCATTTTTTAAAATATATTTTAGGCTTTTATATATAATCAAAACAATTTAAAATAAATTAACCTATAATATGCACTACACTAGCGAACATACAGTGTATACAGCTTTAACTGATTTATCTCGTGATTCATCCCAGTCCAAGCAGCAAAGATATAAGTATTTCAGTGAAAGCTATTACGACAATGTGAAGCTCTATAAAGACGGAAAAGGGCGGGGGGGGGGGGAGTAGATGTAAATGGGGGAAGGGTCTGCCACTCCGAGTCCTCCTTTCCCTTCCCATGCTGAGGGCTTGCCTTCCTTGCACTCACTATGTTAAGGGCTTGTCCTCCTTAAGTTGAGGGTTTGCCCTCCCTATGTTTTTGTATTTTATTTCATTTTATTTTGTATGTTTATGTAATTTAGGTGTAAAGTCGTTCAGGCATAAATGAATCAAGTCATTGTACATATTTCACATTCCTGCAGAATCCTTGCACTTTCAAGCACATATCACTTTATGTACAGATTCGAAACACATTTCACGCACAACAACACAAAATAATTATAAAAAATTCTTTCAAACACTTACTGTTTCACTTCACTTTACTCTTTCAGTTCACATTTGAATATGCACATGTCCTGCACAACGACACAAACCAATTATAGAAAATAATCTTTAAAACACATTGTACTTTTTGTACACATTCGAAGAACATTTCATGCAAAATAGATAAACAGTTAGCCCATATGACTTGTGCCTTTCTATATGACTTGTGCCTTTCTATATGACTTGTGCATTTCTATATCACTTGTACCTTACTATATCGCTTGGACCTTTCTATAAGACTTGTACCTTTATAGATGACTTGTGCCTTTCTATATGACTTGTATCGTCCTATATGACTTGTACCTTTCTATATGACTTTCACCTTTCTATATGACTTGTACCTTTCTATATAACTTGTGCCTTTCTTTATGACCTGTGCATTTCTATATGACTTGTGCCTTTCTATACGACTTGTGCCTTTTTATGTGAATTGTAACCCATATGACTTGTGCATTTCCATATGACTTGTACATTTCTATATGACTTGTGCCTTAGACTAGTGCCTTTGTGTCCTTCTATATGACTTGTACTTTTCTATATGACATTTACCTTTCTGTATGGTTTGTGCATTTCTATATGAATTGTACCTTTCTATATGACTTGTACCTTACTATATGACTTGCATCTTTCTATATGAACTGTACTTTCTCTATGACTTGTACCTTTCCATATGAATTGCACCTTTCTATATAGTTTGTACCTTTCCATATGGCTCGTGCCTTTCTATATGACTTTTACCTTTGTATATTACTTGTACCTTTGTATATTACTTGTACCTTTCTATATGACATACCTTTCTATATGACGTATGCCTTTCTATATGCTTATACCTTTTCATATGACATAGCTTTCTATATGACTTGCGCGTTTCTATATGAATTGTGCCTATGACTTGTGCCTTTCAATATGGCTTGCTCCTTTCTTTATGGTTAGTACCATTCAGTATGACGTACCTTTCTATATGACTTGTGCCTTTCTATATGGCTTGTATCATCCTATATGACTTGTACCTTTCTATATGACTTTTACCTTTCTATATGACTTGTACCTTTCTTTATGCATAGTGCCTATGACTTGTGCTTTTATATGACTTGTACTTTTGTCTATGACTTTTACCTTTTATATATGAACAGTACCTTTCTATATGGTTTGTAGCTTTCCATATGACTTGTACCTTTCTATATGACTTGCAACTTTCTATATAACTTGTACCTTTCTATATGCCTTGTTCCTTTCTATATGACGAGCCTTTCTATATGATTTGTACTTTTCTTTATGCATAGTGCCTATGACTTGTGCTTTTATATGACTTGTACTTTTGTCTATGACTTTTACCTTTTATATATGAACTGTACCTTTCTATATGGTTTGTAGCTTTCCATATGACTTGTACCTTTCTATATGACTTGCAACTTTCTATGTGACTTGTACCTTTCTATATGACTTGTTCCTTTCTATATCAAGAGCCTTTCTATATGACTTGGGCCTTTCTACATGATTTGTACCATTCTATATGACTAGTACTTTTCGATTTGAACTGTACTTTTCTCTAAGACTTGTAACTTTCTATATGAAGTCTACTTTTCTATATGTTTTGTAGCTTTCCATATGGCTTGTACCTTTCTATATGACTTGTACCTTTCTATATGACTAGTACTTTTTATATTACGAGCCTTTCTATATGACTTGGTTCTTTCTATATGACTTGTACCTTTCGATATGACATGTACCTTTCTGTATGATCTGTACCTTTCTATATGGTTTGTACCTTTCCATATAGCTTGTACCTTTCTATATGACGTGAGGTTTGTATAAAGCATCAGTGTAATATGTCTCCCCGTCCTTGAGACATAAATGCGTATAAAGTAATTAATTCTTTCAATTAGTATCTCGTATCATTTAACGTCAATCAGACATTCAGTGTATTATACCAAATGAAACACACCAGACTTTTGTGAGCCATATTAACAGATGTGTGGGATAATTTTGTCGTAATTTAGTATGTATCATATTATTATTACCTGTATCGAAATTCTTCGCCATAAATTCTAAGCGTGTTTATAGATTTTACATAGCTCTCTATTTTTATCATTTTAATCACTTGATAAAGGGAAAGAGACCGAAAATTCGTGATATTGAGGGTTTCTGTTTTTATTATAACCAGTACGTTTCCCTTTGGAAGTTTAAGAGTGATTTCTGTGATTTGCTATATTGTATGTTCAAGTCTCATACTGAGATCTTATCACTTCGATGAAAGTGGAAAGAGAGAAAAAAAATGAAACAATGTGCTTAAAAATTTCATACAACCTAAATCTATCTTATATAAACAAAATATTTTTTGGGTGGTTCCGAACTTTATATTCTTCATTCCCATCCTACGTATATACAATACCCACCTTCCAGTAATACATTTCAGTACTTTGATTTTTCATTTCAACCTCTGGTTGATCTTGTAATACTTAATGTTAGCATGCTAAGCACTGCATGGAAAGGTATATTAAGGGAATGATTGTCTTATTGCTAAAGTTCCTGCATGAAGTTAGCCCAACAGGATATCTGTACTCCTGTCGTATTTATCTTAAATAAAGCTAGGTTTCCTACCAAAATATATGTCTCAGTATGTGACTGTTAACAACTATGAATAAAAGAAAAACTCTTTGGAGAAACTTGCAAATAAATGAATCGTATGTGTGTACGTTCTGATAGCTCACTATAATAAATGTGCTATAAAAAGCATTTAAAGTTTTTAAAATTGTTAAGCCAAAGGACCACTGGATGGGCCTTTTTACAAAAAAAAATTATGTAAAGACATGCAAAATCATGAATATGTGGACATCCTGACGATTGAAATGGATTTTGTCGGACGATTGTCTTGCAGGTCTTGTAGACTTATAGTTTTAAAATAATCCGTGTCCTCTAAATCTAACAGAAGCTTTTGTTTTCATTTCTTAACATCAAAGAATTTTAAAAACAAGTTACATGTTCAATATTGTTTTAGATAATACTAATGAAGTCTGGTGTAGTCTTGAAGTCATAAGTATAACTTGTTAAACAGAGTTACGTCCCTTACTGTCTGGTCGCTGTCCATTCCGTCAGCAAATTCTCTCGATATAATTAATCATAAAATACATTTTTTTACTTTTCAAGGAATAATATTTCCAGTCCATTAATATTAATTTGTCGTAACCGTTTCTATCAAAAATTCTCTGATAATTATTTGCCAAAATTCTGTTTTGTGATGTTGAGTGTGTATGTTTCATTATAACCAGTTGGTTACCTTGGAAGTGTAAGAGTTCTCTCTGTGAAAATAAGATAATTAAATTTAATTGGGATTTTTATTGTAAAATATTTCGCGCTGTATTTGGCAGGTAACTGTGTCAAATTAGACGAGTCCATTTTGGATCTGGTTATTCCATTCATTTTACTACAGCGTACAAAATATGACAATTACTAATTCAGATATATTTTCCATATACATGTACATGATTACATTTTTTGGATTCAATGTTGTCGTTCCAGTAATTACACTTCTGACAAACGTTCCTTTTCAAATCGCTTTGAGTCGTTCCATATGACGTCATAGCAAATGTGACGTTTACCACAAATAGATTTATAACAAACAAATTCAGAGAATTCTGGTCCCCCGCTTTCGGGTTCTATCAACAAGGGTGCAGTGATCTGTGATATATTGTCATGGTTGTGCATGTCTACAGACACCCATGCCAAATATGAAGGCCCTACGTCTTACGGTAAAAAAAGATACATTGAATTAGGTCAAACGTCACGGTCAAGGTCATATGATAAAGAATTCTGGTATTAAAGGAAAGGTTGATTGATTGGTTGATTTTTGTTTAACGTCACACCACGAATATTTCACGTATATGGTGACGGAATCTGTCTGATGCGGGGCATACAAATTTGACCTTTGCAACGGACCCACTAGAAGCAGTGGGGGATCTTTAACGTGCCATGTATACAACGACACGGGGCCTCGGTTTTTACTGTCTCATCCGAAAGACAGAACACCAGCATGACCAGAGCGGGACTCGAACCACGGCCTCCCGATCAGGAGTCCAACGCGATACCACTAGGCCACGCCGGCTTTTAAAGGAAAGGTATTGCAATTAGGGACACACATGCAAAATATGAAGGCCCTACGTCTTACAGTTAAAAAGTTACATTGAAGTAGGTGAAAGGTCATGTTCAAGGTCACATGATAAAAAGTTTGGTACCGACGGAAAGCATTTGCAATTAGGTTGTATTATTTAATTATACTAGTCTAAGAAAGACAGCTCTTGTTTTGCACTATATTGTGTACTGGCGTATGGATACTGAAATAAATAGTTCCTACAAGAAGCACATGGTCTTCATGTCGTCTTTCGATGTACCGGAGTCTGGTACACAACATAACATGGTAGACCACAAAGATGGAACTTTGCGGCATTACCCCACCTAAAATGTACTGGAACAGTACAAATCTACCAGAGGCATTCAAAAAATTTGAGCAGCACGTCAAACTTGTGTTTTCGGGGCCCCTTAAATGGAAAAGCGAGGAGGAACAAATAAGTTATGCTCTTCTATTGGTGGCGAACGTGGCAAAAATGTATTTAATACATTCAAACCACCAGAAGCTGACGATGCTAAGAAAGTACAGCCGTACCTCAACCTGTTCAAAAATTATGTTCAGTCTAAGTCAAATCCTATATCTGGGAGTTACAAGTTTAACAACGACAGTATTTCCGAAAACTCACTAGCCCGACGCCCTAGGCTACCAAGAATTCCCTCGGGCTAGTAAAATGTGCTTTTAAAATAGTCCGACTGGCTAGTAAAATATCGATGTCTCAGTAAAAGAAATTGTTGAGATCAAAAGATGACCCGTTGCTAGTAGGATTGAAACGATTTGTCGCAATTTCTATTCAGCGCGATATTTTCTTTTGATTTGGTTTTTGATACATCTGTCTGACTTTTAGTTCGATTCAGCTGTAAGAACGACTTGCGGTACCTCCGTTTTGTAATCCCTACTGTTTGATTATCTTTATCTCCATCAAGTACATTTTTAGATAAGCGAATGTCTTTGATTTCTTAAACACTTCATCAGTGATGGCATATTATATTTTATTTGGAACATTTTAATTTAGTTTAAAACTGTGTATATTGAAAAATTTTACATGATTATTGCGGTTTAATTTATCAGAGGAAATTCTGAATACAAAAAGAAAAACGATCTCTCAAAAACGAAAATAGAACTTCAAAAACTGATATCAAAGCATATTATTGTAAACTTTCTCTACAGTATAGTAAGATAAATAAATTATCTTGAATGTATCTATCTAATGACCAAGCAATTGATTTACCATAAATCCTGCACTCAAATGGATAATGAAATTAAGGAGAAACAAGCATTCTGAAAGTATTGCTTAGGCAATACTAAGTCCCCTACCGGCAAATGGAAAACTAAGACCCCCAAAACACACACACACACACACACCTAACCACACATACACACAACATACTGTCTTTCAGGCTGCCAGCAAGTTAAGTATTTAATCACAACCTTTCAAGAAATTTTCTAATTCCGAGGGCCGTAATTCCGTCAAAAATCAGTGGACCGAAGCGGAACTCGAACTTGATCTGTAACTCATGGTGGTAGACTCATACACCAAAAATTGGATGAATATCTGCAAGCGTTTAGAAAAAAAGTCCGGAAAACGTGAGTGTGACTGACGGACTGACGGACAGACGGACGGAGTGCAAACCTATAGTCCCCTTTGGCGATGCCGGTAGGGGACAAAAAATGTATTGTGGTTTACTATTATCAGAGACCTATATACACATATATATGTCTCTGCTATTATACAAATTTCTATTTCTATTCGTGAATGCATATATAATGTATGTACCTTTATCTTATACAAAATGGCGGATGTGCGCGGATTTAAAGACGTTAGTGTACATATCCCGATGACGTTTTAAAGAAATTACATAATGGACATGGATAAAGTTGGATCTGGCAATCATTTAAGTTTTTCTTT
The DNA here is from genome assembly GCA_035048485.1 of Pteria penguin. NCBI lineage: Eukaryota > Metazoa > Mollusca > Bivalvia > Pterioida > Pteriidae > Pteria > Pteria penguin. Next base: position 27,112,417 of record CM068589.1, on the reverse strand, counting down.
AACTTTAAAAAGTATTGGTCTCAAAAATATCATTGTATCGCAAATACCCTATCATGAGGATATTCTTACGAATACTCTCAGCAGCAGCTTAAGCAGATGTCAGCCGAATCCAGCAAAAGCGTATAAGCCGTACATGTAAACAGAAACAGAGGAAAATCGAGCTACGGACACAAACAAACAGGTGCGGTTCCGAAAGATCCTAAGTGACACGAAGAAAACAGTCACAAAGAGTCGCGCAACACCAAGTTCAAGCAAAAAGAACAGAAATGTGGAAGATGTGATGGCCGAAAGCACCGTGGTGATGAAAATGTACAGCTCAAGGGCAAGTGTGTAGAAAGTGTAATAAGCTCAACCATTTTGCAATTGTATATCATAGTAGAAATGCTCATGATATAGAATTAGATACGTCACATATGGCAATTAATGATGATTCTGATTATGAATTTAATATTGATTCTGTTGACACAAATGTAAACAATAAGAGAAGTATTATAAATGACCAAGCATTTGTAAAATTATGCAACAAAAATGTTGTAAAACTTAAGGTTGTCACAGGTTCTCAAGTCAACATATTGTCAAAGCATCTGTACAAGGCATATGTACAAGGCATCTGTACAAGACATCTGTACAAGGCATCTGTACAAGGCATCTGTTGATCATTTTACCTTAAACAAATCAGATATTAATTTTTATGCTTACAACTACTCATTTTTATTAATAAGATGTTTCACTATTGAAAGTACATATAACAATGTTGTTACAGAACTTGAATTTCAGGTTATGGACACCAAATCTCATCCAATACTAGGTCTCAGAGCTTGTTTAGATCTCAGTTTGATTAAGGTTACTTATAACATTGACATAGTAATCATGATAAGGTTCCCTTACCAAAGAGATGGGGATCACTTTGGGATCACATGTCTATGTTCACTGGTATAGGTCTGTTGTCTGCTGAATGTGATATTCAAGGAGACCCCAATATTATCTCTGTGGTACATCCCCCACCTAAGGTTCCCCTAGCCATTAAAGGTAAACTTGAGCAAGAACTGCACAAAATGGCAAATCAGGGTATCATTTGTAAGGTGACAGAGTCTACAAGATGGGTCAGCTCAATAGTAGTACTTGAAAAGCTACACACAGGCAAACTCAGAATATGTTTTGACCCTCGAGACCTTAATAGAGCCATTATACGTCCCCACTACTTAGGTAAAACCCTAGACGAAGTTTTACCCCAGCTTTGTAATGCACGTTTCTTCACCAAACTTTATGCAAAATCTGGTTACTGGACCATAAACTATCTCAGCATTCAGCTTTCTCACTACGTTTAATACCCCGTTAGGAAGGTATCGCTTTCTCAGATTACCGTTTGGACTCAAAACTTCACAAGACGAGTTCCAAAGGAAAATGGACGAAGTGTTTGAAGGTCTCCTGAATGTCGTAACACTTGTGGATGACATCTTAGTATTTGGTCAAACACGTGAGGAACATGAAAAATAAGGATGCAAAATTTATATGGGACTCAGCTAAACAAGAATCCTTTGATCTTGTCAAAGAAGTCATCACTTCTACCCCAATACTAGCACACTTTGACCCTAGCAAACCTACAACCCTACAGGTTGATGCTCCAAAGAAAGACCTCGGTGCTACACTTATGCAAGTGGGAAGACCCATTGCATTTGCATCCAAATCACTCACACAAAGTGAACAAAACTAGACCAAATAGAAAAAGAGCTGTATGGCATATTATTCCGATGTAAGCATTTTCATCAGTCCCTATATGGTAGAGAGGTCAAGGTCGAGACTGACCATAAGCTCCTTATTCCAATTATGAAAAAAACCCTCTGCATTCAGCCCCTCCTAGACTACAGCGCATGCTTATGTACTTACAAAGGTGCCACCTAGATGTACACATTATACCTGGCAAGCTCATACCTGTTGTAGACACGTTGTCAAGGAATCATTAACTGATACTTATACCGAACTCTATAAACATATGGGGAACTTTGTGCACTCAGTCATTGCACAACATAGAGTAAACGATAAGCGCTTAAACCAAATAAGGCCATCTACAGCAAACAATGAACAGTTTCAGATCCTTAAAAGAGTCATTCTTAAAGGTTGGCCAGGGAAGAGAAGCTCATGTACCCCTGATATTTTTGAATACTGGAATCACATAGATGAACTTACCCTAGTAGAAGGTCTCATTTTGAAAGGTCAAAAAATAGTAATCCCCCATGACCAAAGGTCACAAATCTTAAGGTCAGTGCATACAGGTCACCAAGGCATAGAGAAATGCCTCAGAAGAGCCAGAAAATGTGTATCTAAATATGAAGACTCTACCTCTTTTCCAAGTAGTTGGAGCAAGTCGTTCTTGAGAAATTGGACTGAACAATTATGACAAACATAGATAAGTTAATTGTGTTAGCATCCCCCACGGAAGTGATATACTGAAATATTAATAGAGTTCTTTGAAGGGGGTGACTGAGGGGGTCCATCCCAATGGATTTTCCGAGAAGGGGTCTACCCATGTTTCTGTGTGTAACATTACTTATTTCACATCGACAAATAACAATAATAATACACAATTTACACCGAATCTCAGGGTGGCTCCAGGCCCTCGGTCCACCCCTCTAGATCCGCTTATGATACGAGGGATACGAAGTCAAGAGAATATCTCACAGCTTGAACCACAAGTTGTTGATTGATTGATTGATTGAATATTTTTTACGTCACTCCACGATTATTTCACGTATATGGTGACGGCATTTTACTGATGCATTGCATACAAATTTAGACCTTGGCAAAAGACCCACCCGAAGCAGTGAGGGATCTTTTACGTGCCACGCTTATCGTGACACGGGACCTCGGGTTTTACTGTCTCATCCGAAGGACAGAACACCTGTGCACCCAGGGCGGGAGTCGAACGCGGGAACTCTCGATCACAAGTCGAGTACCTTATTCACTAGGCCACACCGGCCTTGAACCACAAGTTATCAGAGAGCATACAAAGGCTACATCTTCGTAGCATATTTGGCATAAGAGTGGAAAATCTTGAGGCTATTTCGAAAGTAATAACCCCACTTCTTGGGGAAGAAGGATCTATATGAATTTGCATTGAAAGAAATGGTTTTATAATTATTATTTATACACGCGTTACCTTTGTAATGACTCCGCTGGCCTCACGAAGCATCGTTTGATATATGAGACGTCAGTTCGGATTAACTCCCCAGGAACATTTCGGTCTCAAGTTTCCTTACTTTGATCCTCTAAATTTACAAAAATAAGTAATCTTTGTGATTGCTAATTGTAGGCATTGTACATTTAATTGTGTTGTTAAGTATGAAGGTAACTAATACTACAGTGATTTACTAAATGCGCGAAAATTAAAAGAGAAATTTAAATAAAAACAAACAGATATTTTCCCTCAATTTGTTTAATTCAACACTTGATTATTTCTGTATCACGTGGATCATGGATCGAAACATCCCCTAAGAGGTTTCTCCTTGGAAGACAGTTCATTTGCAAACCAATAATCTGACTTATTCCCTTGTAACTCCAATTCATTGTAGCGATCACGGATTTGTGTTAGCAGGTATTGGTTCATAAGATTACAATCATCGCTTGTCACATTGAATTCAGAATTAAATCTCGACGATGGAATTGTGACGTGTTTTCCTTTGTTAAAATAGTTGCCTTCTACAAAGCAAAATCGTTCAGCTAAAAGCTGCACTAATTGGAATTGTTTAACTTCGTCGAAGAACGAAGATCCTTCTTTTTCTATTTTTCTCCACAAGGTTTTATTAAAGTGATCAAAAAGCATAAAATCTACTCGACTGAAGTTCTTGAAAATGTTGTAATATTCCCCTGTCGGAGACATCTTTTGGTATTTGTCTGTATTGACGTTAGTTGTGTGAAATAGAATATCTTTGAAGGACCAACATAAAGTTCGTTTTAATAGAATTAGCGACTCGAAAAAGTAGTCAGCAATCATGACGAGCGAGAATTGGTTGTCGAGAAGATCTATGTAAGCTGTAATGGCCGCATCATCAGACGAGACGTCGGATCTGTGAACGGGGAATCCCAGAGGCATCCCCAAACAATGAGACATGAGGTTCTTAATTATGGAAAATCCATCTGGAGAACAATCACGTAAATGCCTCTTTTCCGGACTTTTGAAAATGGATTCATATTTTTCTATATTCTGTAAGTACTGAGTAATATTAATTTCAGGTTGAGCGACAACGAATCTTAAGCCGAAGTATGAAAAAGAACTTTGGAAATGTTTCCACGGTTCCCGGATTATCGTGATAAAAGTAGTATTCTTTGGCATGAATTCTGACATCACTGAATGGTTGTATATAGAATGTTCCATCAATATGTTATAGGGGCGTTTAGAAGGCCGAAAGTCAGACTTCTCAATAGGAAATGGCCAACCTAGGTAAATATCATTGCGGACGGGTACCACAAAATTAAGATTCCGTGTATACCCAAATCTTCTTATTATAGTTCCCATAGTTTCCGTTGCACATTTCATGCATTTTATAAACGCGATGTTGATCTGCTCTGTACATGGTTTTACTGCTGGTTTTACTATTTCGCGGTCCATTTGTTTGATATTCGCATATGTAATTGGCTGTTCACACATGTCTACTTTCTGTTTTAAGTATATATATAGTATACACAAACACGTAGCAATTACCACAACTTTCTGCCGTCTTCCACAAAGAATACCACATAAAATAGCCATGTTTCTGATTATTCAGTCTGTTCTTTTCCAAAGACTTCGAGTTCTCAAGTTTATAATATTTCGTGTTTTGTCCAATGTTGTGTGCACTTTAATTCTGCACTAGACTATGACGTTCTAGGTTACGGAAGCAGCTTCTGGCAGCTATGGATACATTCTCGGCTGTATTCTTATTTTCTCATCCATTGGAACTAGAATTTATATTCTACAAATACAAGTATAGCAGCATTATCTTGATTGTCGCAACACTTCCTAATTTTCTCGACTATAAAAGAACTCCGTTACAAAAAAAACATCCCCTTTTCAATTTTATTTCGAAATATTTAAATGCATGGACATGTAAGTTAACGACTTAGAAAATTCTAGTGTACTTTAATATGTAACACTTGTTTTCTATGTACCTCACCAAATCCCTACGTTTACCTACACGTTGATCAAGGACAGTGTGACGTAATTACTTGTGGGTATATAAGTTGGGCACATTTTTCTCGATTTACAGTCCATTTCCTATTCAGTAAAACACTGATGTCCGTTATTGCAAGAATGCGGGATTACAAAGCGTAGTGATGGTGAAATATACCTTACTTATATGGCGAGATATTTTCACATAAGTAAATTTAACTCATGAATAGGACATGTAGTCTTAAGCATTTACTTATATGTTTTCGTATATGTTTTCATGTGTACTTATGTGAATAAGTTGATCATATGTAAGATACGTGAGTAGTGTTCCTCAGTTCAACCGGGGTATTAGATCATACGGGATCATGCGGGAGGTGTGGATTACCATGGAGACGACATAAAATAAGTTAGTGTCAACATGAACATTGTATATATTGAAAAACTTCATTATCATCACAACTAGACAGAAAGTCGCGAAAACCAGTCAATATTCAACATTTTCAACTTTCTTGATATGTAAATGCTGTTTTATAATTAGAAAAATCTGATGAAAAGTTTCCGATCGGCCCGTAAACAATCGCTTTCGGGGAATCTGGTGAGTAGAGAAATTCATTGGTTACATCGAGAAGAAAAAGGAGGGGGAAATTGGAAAATTACAGTGATACGAGCATTTGTGGCAGTCAGCGACATGAGATGACAAGGGAAAATAGGATACCAGAAAAAAATAGGAGAGTGCAGATCGTGTAAACAGATGAATAAAATCGACTCTACATGATAGAAAAATTTTATGATTTGATGATAAATGCACATCAACCACATTAGAAATTAGAGACTGACATCATATAGTAACAGGTGAGTATCTGTGTCCAGAGAGAATGTATAATACCATAACACTTATTATATAATTATTGTATCTTATCACATCTTTTATGTTATATGATATACAACGTTGGACGAATACAAACTTGAAAGGACAGCATAAAGTACACTAAACATGTTTGGATAGTCTTTAAGTGTGCATACACTAGTAAGACGATTTTGAATATTAATTGTTATAGAACTCTAGGCCTGGTAGATATATGTATACAGGTAGGACAAACTTATCTACAGTGCTGGAGAAATCGACAACTATCGTGATCAATAGCAATCACGACCTTATTTATTATAGTATTCTCTTGAAAATGCTACAACAGAGAAACTGAAACTGAGGGTAAAACCACAAAAAGTAGTTGGTATAAAGAAGAAAGGTTATAGCTAGCTAAGAATTTCTTTATGCTTAATTCAATATCTGATATGAAAAAGAAGGTATAGTAGATTCTTAAACTAAGTACTGTAATGATATTTATAGGAATTTGGTGTATTCACTACAAAAGTGTAAAATATATAAAATTTGAAACTTACAATTTGTCAAGTCTCAGTTGTATTCCGAAAACGGAAGTAAAGTTAAAATTAAGAAAATTTCCTGCAAGATTCCTCAGTTTGTTTACAATGGAGTCGTATATATACTTCAAACTATTCTAAAGAGTAATGGGAGCCGGTGTGGCTCAAGCGTTAAGGTGCTAAACACGTGACCCATAGGTCCCGGGTTCGAGTCCACCGCTGACTCGCCGGAGCCCTTTCTTTCATAGAAATACTGATATCACGTGTCTCGGTGTACGCGACATGTAAAAAGGTAACTCCTTGTCTCTGTTGCATAGGTCTAGATTCCTATGTATTACACGGGTAAATGACTTCGCATAAGTTAGATAATCATGGTGGCGTAAAACAAGAGTCATAACAAGTAACAGAAAGATGGCACATGAAATGTAAATCCACTGTGCAAAAAAAGCTAATATGGCTCTATCGACATTTACTGTGGATGTGGTTAGAAAACAAGAGAGGATTAATACTTCTCCACAGCACCTGAACTCACCTCTGACAAGAGATGCTTACTCCTCCCGAGCACCTGCTCTCACCTCTGACAGGAGATGCGTAGATGCTTACTTTTCCCGGGTACCTGCTCTCACCTCTATTGTTCCATGAATGTTCATTGTGATATGCTATTATACGAGGGGTGTTCCGAAATTATTGTTACTTGCGCAATATCTCGTGGAAATAGTGCTAAATGAGCTTAAAACTACCTCATGGCGATAGCGTGATATCTGAAGCGTGGTATAGGTAAATTTTTCGCCCACAATTACACTGACCTTGGTGCTGTGTACCTTGTTTTGTAGCGTACTCGTTACACTCTATATGAATATGGTTGGCAAGAGAGCTGAAAACGTAATTGAAATTAGGGCCTATATCAAAGGTAGGTCTCTACTTGGCTTAAAGGCGGTAGATATTCATCGTGAGGTGTGTGATATTTATGGAAAAGGTCAAATGTCATATATGACTATTTGTAGGTGGGTTGCTCGATTTAAGTCGGGACACCAGCAGCTGAAAGATGCTGCTCACACAGGTCGCCCTGCAACAACAACAACAAAGCATAACATTGAACGAATTCGGCAAATCCTTGAAAAAGATGCAAGGTACACTGTCAGGCAGTTAGCTAAAATGACAGGCTTGTCTTTAGCACGTATTCACTGTATTTTAAAGAAACATCTTAAGCTGGGCAAGATCAATGCCAGGTGGATACCCCATTTACTAACTGACGACCAAAAGAGGTCCCGGGTTGACAAGGCCAAATCCTTATTGAAGAAATACCCAAAATACAGCAAAAAGGCTTTTGATAATTTGGTCACAGGTGATGAAACATGGGTGTATTTTTTTCGAGCCCAAAAGAAAATGCTCTAATCGAATCTGGGCAAACAAAAACGCCAGGCGCCCTAGCATTGCTAAAAGAATACGCACCGTGAGGAAGGTTTTGTATGTCATATTCTTTGATAACAAGTGTCCAATCATGCAAATCCCTGTTCCGAAAGGCAAAACTGTCACAGCAAAGTATTATAGAGACGTTGTACTTCGAAAACTGAAGAAAGTCTACAAACGCCGCCGCCCACATACAGGTTTGAAGTACCTCAGGATCTTGCATGACAATGCGCCAGCACACAAGGCGCGTATTGTAACGGAGTTTTTGAAGGCAGAAAAGGTCACTGTCCTCCCCCCACCCTGCATTTTCACCAGACTTGGCCTCCTGTGACTTTTTCTTGTTCCCCAAACTAAAATTTCACCTATATGGAAAAAAATATAAATCAAGAAATGCCCTTGGCTCTGCCATTCACCAGTATCTTATGAGTATACCAATTCAAGAGTACGAAAACTGTTTCCAAAAGTGGATTGATCGGTTGAAACGATGCATAAATGCAGAGGGGGAGTACTTCGAAGGACAGGGCAAAGTAAAATGATCACAATTACTTCTATGAAAAAGAAATCGCCAAAGTAACAATAATTTCGGAACATCCCTCGTATGTTTCAAATTGACATAACACCTGTTTCCACATTATACTCTACATGTGTTGATATTCTAAATATCAACTGCGAGAAACACACATGATCACATCAACTCGTTCAACTTCGTCCACTTCATGAAAGGCAATACTCATATATAACAGGCCGAAATGCCAATTTATTGGGTTCATCATTTACAGTTGAAGATTGAGTATTGTCTGATGCTTCGCAATATGTTCATAGCATACGTTGAAGGAATATATCTTTGTACGACACTTGACTAGTATATCTTTAATTCGTCTACGAATCTAATATCCTTCACTATTTCGTGCGTTTTATGCAATACATAGAGCAGTCTAAACTGGTTTACAGCCTACCTGTTTAAAACAAAGACCTGTCTAAAACAACCAGTCCTCTCTGAAACTTTCTACTTTCTGTTCACCTGTACACAGTCTGTAGAAATAGGTTACCTGTCACGTGTTAAAGTGACCACTTTTCCCAGTTTTCTCTGGTGACCACACAAAAGTGACCACCTTTCCCATTTCCCTCTGGTGACGAAATAAATGTTACCACCTTTCCCACTTTCCTCTGGCGACCACATAAATGTGTCCACCATTCCCGCTTCCCTCTGGTTACCACACAAAAGTGACCAACTTCCCCACTTCCCTTCGGTTGTCACATAAAACACGCTGGACTGTACATACCTAGATAGATAGATAGATAGATAGATAGATAGATATGCAATTAAAAAGTTATTCAAAACAAATAGTAGGTTACTTGTTTATTGTGTTTTCGCCGTTTTTAACAATTTAAAGATTATATTGCGACATGGAATCAAGAGTCTTACCTCTTAAATTGTACATGAGGCGTTAGCCTGGAATCAAACTCGGGTCGTCTGTGCTGCAAGCGAAACGCTTAACTGCTACAACGAGTCTAGTATTTTGTTATTCAGGACGTATTAAAAGAATATTGTGATTTGCTAGTATTATATGTTATTTGGGGTGTATTGTATTATTATATGTTATTTGGGGTATATTGTGTTAATATGACAATGAAAGGGATAGATTTCGTGTGGTAGTTCAGCGCTTGGCTTGCGGTGCAGACGACCTGGATATAATTGATTATTGTTTTACGTCACTTCACCATTATTTCACGTATATGGTGACGGCATCTGCCTGATGCATTGCATACAAATTTCTACCTCTGCAACGGACCCACCCGAAGCAGTGAGGAATCTTTTACGTGCCATGCCTACCGTGAGACGGGACCTCTGTTTTTACCGTCTCATCCGAAAGACAAAACACCCATACACCCAGGGCGGGAGTCGAAACCAGGACCTCTCGATTACGAGCCGAGCACCTTATCCACTAGGCCACATCGGCTTATGATTTCGCTGAAAGCTCTGAAGAGCCTATACTAAAGCCCTACCCCTATTGATTGAAAAGATATAGCCCAAATTAAAGTGTAGTAAAAGTAGGTCAAAGTCCAAGGTCAAGGTCACAATGTCAAACGTCATGGCATAATTTGAAAACTCAGGTTATAAGGAACCTATTTCTGAAGTATTATGTTTAGGTTTATTTTATGAGATTCGGTTTTAACCCAAAAATAAACCAAAATGTTGCCGGCTGAACAAACGGCCGGTTTGATATCGCAAAATTATAAACCAGAATTTCTTTGCAGTCCGGCCAATAAAATTGGTGTTATGTAAAGCCAGAGTCAAACAAACAACCAATACTGACCATGGCCCTGGATCAAGAGATACAACCGTAGTTTGTAAGGATATACCAAGCACAAAATAAGCCGTAGAAGGTAACTGTAGAAGTCATTGGTAGTTTGATAAGGAATTAATCACCAAGATATCAAATTGATTCAATCATTTTATTTCACTCATAACATTTGAAGGGAAAAAATTAAGTCATTATTCATAAATAAGATTCAAAGATTCATAACAATAATATATAAATATACTCTACACGTGTTTATGATTATGATGTAATCACATACTGCCCATATCATTGGAACATATCACATGATATACCCCATATCATTGGAACATATCATACAATATTCTCTTTATCATCAGAACATATCACATGACATTCTTATATCATCAGAACATATCACATGATATCCCCCATATCATCATAACATACCACATGATATTTCCTATATCATCAGAACATATCACATGACATGCCCCATATCATCAGAACATATCACATGACATGCCCCATATCATCAGAACATATTACATGATATCCCCCATATCATCATAACATACCACATGATATTTCCTATATCATCAGAACATATCACATGACATGCCCCATATCATCAGAACATATCACATGACATGCCCCATATCATCAGAACATATTACATGATATCCCCCATATCATCAGATCATATCACACAGTATTCTTTATATCGTCAGAACATATCACACTATATCATACATACCGTTAGAAATCAAAGGCTTGAAGAGCCACAAAGGCGTCGATCTAAATTTGATCTAAAGCGGTCAAAAGTAGCATAAATTGAGCAGTTGTGTTCATCACTTGATCAATTCTGATATTTTTGAGTAAAGGTGAAAGCTTAAGCACCAACAACCATATATGATCAAAATGTGAATGAAAGTTGTCAGAGGGCAACATAGCTCTCAGGTGGGGCTATGTCAGAAAGGAAGATGTATGTGGTCCGTTGTCATGAGGAAATCAAGGGTTATAAGTGGTATTGATTATGACATCATAATAACATCTTATTATTTATAATTATTATTACTATTTATAATTGTTATTTACGTCATTCTTGGAGAAATATGTTTCATGTCCCTCGTATATATTAGGACCGCTGTTGAGAGTTGTGAATCGCATTCAAGGTAAGGATTGCAGGTTCAAAAATGTTGGTACAATCAGAAAGAAATAACCATAATTAGTAATGCACATGTAAAACAGTAAAGCACTAGCTATTCCCACTAGTTGATCAATGATCGATGATAAACAAGATTAACGCTTTTTTTAAATGGGTCATACTGTGATTTTGCAGGGTGATTTTGTTTTGGTATAGACAGAAAGATCTACTCTTTTGAAATATGAAAGCCCTTACCCAAGTGGCTGACAAGTCACGGGCAAGAATAAAGTTATTGAGAAGAGGGGCAAATTCATAGTGAAGGTCAAAAATTTTAGTATGGACAGAGATGTCTACTCGTAGGAAAACAATTGAAATATGAAATTGGTTACACTAGTAGATGACCAGTTAAATATTTTTTTAAAGTATGTCAAATGTCTTAGAACAAAGAACGTACTTGTGAAATCTATCGGAACATCATCGCCATTCTTTCACAAAGATAGAAATGGACGAGTTGTTACCATTGTCTGTAGAATATGGAAGCGTTATGCTTAATTTGTTTTAAGATATGGTCTAGGTTACAGTTTTTGTCTACGCAACTAACACTGACACTAGGGCCAACAGCTTCTATATATCGTCCTCACATACTGGTTATTATTCAGTCGTTTATTTCATTTGCACATGTGTTAGGGCTTCAACGCCATACCATTCGCCGTAATGACGCAAGCCGATTGTGAATAACAATCGCACTTTATCGGTTGATTTGGAATAAAACCTTAAGCTCTATTTAATTTAATATTCATGCATCCAATCTAAAATTCTGTCTTAATCCATGCTATCATCCTTTATATCTGCATTAAATTTTGTAGGCGATTTGAATACTTTCTCGATTGCCATTTTGTATGACGTCGTTGGAACTTTTCCAATTATGAGGAAGACCATGTGACTTATATACATCAGTGTGGCGGATTAAGATGGGGCCGGCCCCCCCCCCCCCCACCTTTCTAAAAATCCAGATATGGCACCAAAAATGGCTGAGTAATTTGGATAATGCATATGTGCCCCCCTTCCGGAAATTCCGGATCCACTACTGCTTCTTTATTTTTGGATAGGCTGGTGTTAACTGCTCTTGCTTGCTATCGCTTTGTGAAGAGACAGGTGACCACAGCCATTTTGTAGAGGCTATTCCCTCTCCATCTAGTGTTTTACAGCACAGACGGTAAGGGCAGATAACAAGCTGTACACCCTGCGTCTAGATAATTAATTCGTTTACAGTAGTATACACAGCATTGGTATACAATATCTGATGTAATTTATGAGAGGCTCGTGATGTTTTAGCCTCGAGGATATCGAAATGCGCATCTGGGGCACAAAATTAAAAGGTATATATGTTCTTTATTTATCTAATTAATTCTGTCAGTATTTGTTTTAGATTAAATGAATGAAACAAAATGAAATCCAGTAAGATGAAAATAACCGACAACATGTCACTTAAACCTAGGTCAGCTTCCTGATAATATAGTAGTCACCTGTTTAGATATTTTAAGATCTAGACAGGCATTGTCAGTCTTTATTTACGGTTCTATGAAATATTATTTTTGTTCTTTTTTAACTGAAATTTGTATTTATATATATTATTAATACATACATATTTCCAAGATCGCGCTATCTTTTTCCATATTGGCGCTTATATGTCAAATCAGGCCTTGATCAAGTGTGTTACAAGCGTTTTGCTACGATTTCTCCAAAATAAGGCAACATATCACGTGGTCTTCCCCATATTTGGAAAACTTCCCATGAATTGCGATTGTAATTCACAATCGGCTTGTGTGATTACGGCGAATGAATATCTAACACACACAATAAACGACAGAATAATCACAAGTGTGTTAGGGCAATATATATATTGATAATTAAAGTTAAGCAGACCTATGCTTAAACCTATTTCCGTGCAATGAAATGTCAATAACAATTATAACAAAGCCGGTTTTACAAGAACTTTTACTACTTTAAGTTCTTTAAAGGAGGTACTACTTTGTTGCGTGATTGGAGATTGGCGGTGCAGAGGTAAAATCTTCACGATCGCTAGAAGACTGTCTAGCAAAGGCTCGACGCCTTAAGGTTATACCTGTCACGTGTTACGGTGACCACCTTTCCCAGTTCTCTCTGATAACCACATACAATTGACCACCTTTCCAAGTTCCCTCTGGTGACCAAATAAAAGTGACCACCTTTCCCACTTCCTTCTGGTGACAACATAAATGTGACCACCTTTCCCACTTCCCTCTGGTTACCACACAGAAGCGATCATCTTTCCCACTTCCCTTCGGTGGCCACATAAAAAACGCTGGACTGTACATACATAGATAGATAGATATATATGCAATTAAAAAGTTATTAAAACAAATACTAGGTTAGTTGATTAGTGTTTACGCCATTTTCAACAATTTTAAGATTATATTGCGACATGAAAGCAAGAGTCTTACCTCTTAAACTGTACATGAGGCGTTAGCCTAGAATCAAACTCGGGTCGTCTGTGCTGCAAGCGAAACGCTTAACTGCTACAACGAGTCTGTCTCCTTAAAACCAATGTAAGATACATACACAGCACCATATATTGCCAACTGAATTATCGGATTTCTCTGTTAGCTGTTACGGAAAAGACCGACGAGAGCATGCGGAGAGTGAGGGGGGAGGGGGCGTTCTTTACACCTGCTGTTATTGTATACACGTCATCATTTACATGAGAGCAATCACTCCATGGCTGTTTTCCATCAGTGATACAGAGTATATTATTGTGAAGGTTTTTTCTTTGTATTTGCATCCTATAATATCCTATAATATTATTACCTGTTCTTCGAGCGTATTAGATTATTATATGCTTTTCCTGACATTTTGTATGATTACATATTACTTAAGGTGTATTGTTTTACTGTATGTTATTTGGGGCGTATTATATTATTATGATTTTCAGGACGTACTGTTTTATTATATATTATCTGGGTAATATTATAGTATTTTGTTATTCAGGACGTATTAAAAGAATATATGATTTGCGTGTATTATAGTATTATATGTTATTTGGGGTGTATTGTATTATTATATGTTATTTGGGTGTATTGTATTATTATATGTTATTTGGGGTATATTGTGTTAATATGACAAATGAAAGGGATAGATTTCGTGTGGTAGTTAAGCGCTTGGCTTGCGGTGCAGACGACCTGGATTCAATTGATTGTTGTTTTACATCACTCCACGATTATTTCACGTATATGGTGACGGCATCTGCCTGATGTATTGCATACAAATTTCTACCTTTGCAACGGACCCACCCGAGCAGTGAGGAATCTTTTACGTGCCACACCTACCGTGACACGGGACCTTGGTTTTTACCGTCTCATCCGAAAGACAGAACACCGATACGCCCAGGGCGGGAGTCGAACCCGGGACCTCTCGATCACGAGCTGAGCACCTTATCCACTAGGCCACACCGGATTAGGGTTTAACTGAAAGCTCTGAAGAGCCTATATGTGAAGTACTAAAGCCCTACCCCTATTGATTGAAAAGACATGACCCAAATTAAAGTGTAGTAAAAGTAGGTCAAAGTCCAAGGTCAAGGTCACAAGGTGCATAATTTGAAAACTCAGGTTATAAGGAACGCATTTCTGAAGTATTATGTTTATATTTATTTTATGAGATTCTGTTTTAATCAGAAACTAAACCAATATGTTGACGGATGAACAGACGGTCGGTTTGACATCGCAAATCTATAGACCAGAATTTCTTTGTAGTCCGGCCAATAAAACTGGTGTTATGTAAAGCCAGAGTCAAACAAACAACCAATACTGACCATGGCCCTGGATCCAGAGATACAACCGTAGTTTGTAAGGATATACCAAGCACAAAATAAGCCGTAGAAGGTAACTGTAGAAGTCATTGGTAGTTTGATAGGGAATTAATCACCAAGACATCAAATTGATTCAATCATTTTATTTCACTCATAACATTTAAATGAAAAGAATTATGTCATATTTCATAAATTTCCATAAGGTTCAAAGATTCATAACAATAATATATAAATATATTCTACACGTGTTTGTTATTATTGTGTAATCATATATTGCCCAAATCATCAGTACATATCACATGACATTTGCCATATCATCAGAACATATCACATGACATTCCCCATATCATCAGAACATATCACATGATATACCCCATATCATCAGAACATATCACATGACATTCCCCATATCATCAGAACATATCACATGATATACCCCATATCATCAGAACATATCACATGACATTCCCATATCATCAGAACATATCACATGATATACCCCATATCATCAGAACATATCACATGACATTCCCCATATCATCTGAACATATCACGTGATATTTCCTGTATCATCAGAACATATCACATGACATTCCTCATATCATCAGAACATATCAGATGATATCCCCCATATCATCAGAACATATCACATGACATTCCCCATATCATCAGAACATATCACATGATATACCCCATATCATCAGAACATATCACATGACATTCCCATATCATCAGAACATATCACATGATATACCCCATATCATCAGAACATATCACGTGACATTCCCCATATCATCTGAACATATCACGTGATATTTCCTCATATCATCAGAACATATAACATGATATCCCCCATATTATCAGAACATATCACATGACATTCCCCATATCATCAGAACATATCACATGATATTCCCATATCATCAGAACATATCACATGACATTCCCATGTCATCATAACATATCACATGATATCCCCCATATCATCAGAACATATCACATATTTCCTGTATCATCAAAACATATCACATATTTCCCATATCATCATAACATGTGACATATTTCCCATATCATCAGAGCATATCACATGGTATTTCCCATATCATCATATTGAAATATTGTTGAAAGCGACGTAAAACACCAATCAACCAACCAACCCATATCATCATAACATATCACATGATATTTCCTTTATCATAAGGACATGTCACTTAATAACATCATATCATTTTTACATATTATGACATCACCATACATATTGTTTTTACATAAAAACATTTCTGGTATCTTGAATTCAATAAACCTCTATCATATTAATTTCACCAGTCATTTAATGTCTAACATAAGATGTTTTGCCACTCAGATTCATTCTTCTATTATATCGAAACAATTCAAGCATTCAAGTCATAACAAACATTCCAGAAGAAGAAGTTTGTCAGGCATTATATACCCCTTATATCATGTAAAATATGCAATTGTGTGTATTGAGATAAGTAACAGAACACTCAATGTCCCCCGTTACTCACTTCATTTATACTTCCCCTCCGAGGACTTACTATCATTTCGTGTATTTTGAGATGAATGTCAGATGAATGTCCTGTTACCAGAATTTTTAACTTCATTTTCAAAATATTATATTGACATCAACTTTTAAATTAATTTTACAACTAATGATTAAAACATTTGAATTTGAAGTATTTTATTTGTTATTGGTGAAGATGACGTACATTCATATAATGGCACACTGAAAAATGAGAACCCTGTAAAATCTCTGAGGAACAATATATAATACGATAAATCAATATTCAACATCATATTATGATATCACATTGTTATATAAAGTATAACAAAACAATAATAAAACATACATCATTACGTAAACTTATAGTAATATTACACAGTAAGACAAAGTCATATTACTATAAGTATGATATACAGTAAGACAATAGGGAGCTAAAGAACTTGGATCGGTTTGGACAAATGTACTTAAGTTCATTGGTTGGAAAGGTATTAAAGCAAAATATAACTATGTAATCACAAAAACGCTCTATTTACATGAATTTTCCGTCACCTTTTCTAGTTGTTTACAGATGATAAGGGCAGTGCAAAAACTTGGTGGAATAGTCTTTTTATTTTTGTGTTTATATAGTTATTGTCTTCCCTGATGGAGTATCATTAGGGAAAGCATATAAGTATGGTAAAACTATTTGAATCAAACCCTGCACACTTATATACATTCTAATTCATACTTTACACAAACATCCTTTCACCAATTTAAATTACCTCTTAATTCTTTTTTGTTATGAAGACTGAAAGCGTATCATATTTGAATGTTTTATAATAAACAAAGTATTCCATAAAAAAAGTGGGATTTCAAAAAATAAATAAAGATTTATTTTAGTCACATTCTCATATTGTGATTAAACAAGTCTTACTACCTGTATTGAAACCAATGAAAACTGACAAACAAAGAATGCAGTTAGAATCAAAATATTGTGAAGCACTATTTTGTCTTATTGCAGTATATAATATCATCATACGATATGAAATATCATAAAACAATATTCTATTAACAGTCTATCATTTCAACAATAATGCCTACACGACATCTTTTGTAAAAACTGGGAGGTTCATATTCATGTTATGTGGTAAAACATTTATGATTTCTGCTCGGATAGGAAAACATTTTCTGATGCAAGTTCAGCTAATCATATCATACATGTTGAATGGTTGGTTGGTTGGTTGATTGGTGTTTTACGTCGCTTTCAACAATTTTTCAGTTATATCATGACATGGAAGCAGGAGGTAACCAACCTCTTAAACATAGTGGCGCAACCCGGAATCGAACCCGAATCATCGGCGCCGCAAGCCGAGCGCTACAACAAGCCTGCCCCCCATATTTGAATGGACATAGAATGAATGCACATAAATACATTTATTATGCTATTGAAAAAAATTACAAATATCAAGGTGAAATTGCACAGTAAGTGAAACACAGTACAATTATTGCTGAAAAAATCTTAAAGAATTACAAAAAGATAACAGTCATACGAGAATAGATAGTGGTCAGTGTTGAAAGTCTCACAAAAAAATAGCGGTCAATGTTCAAAATCTCATAAAAGATAGCAGTCAGGGTCTAAAGTCTCATAAAATATAATGGTCAGTGTCTAAAGTTTCATAAAATATAGTGGTCAGGGTTGAAAGTCTCACAAAAAAATTGGGGAAGTCTCATAAAAAAAACCCCCAGATTGTCTCAATTTTATATTTTAAATTATAGATAAATGTCAGAATTAAAAGAAACTCTAATTAGAAATTTTTAATATTACATAAATATCTATATATAATTATGTATATTGTTATTACATAAAAATTCCCCCCGAAGACATATGCATGTAAAAAAATAAACTGCTCTGATTAACAAAGAAATCTGATGACCATATTGCTTTCGTACAAGTATAATGCAAAATCAAAATTTATTTGGATATAGATCTATATCTAGATTTACAGGGCCCACACTGCTCATAACATTCAATACATTTTGTGACATAATTTTCACAAATGTAGCATTTGGTGAGCACCTGTACTGAATACTGCAAAATATTGCCATCGTTTACATCAGTTTAAAAAAAACTGCAAAAATTTGTGACACAATATTTGGATTTATCAGAAAATAGGCATCCAAGAACTCTTCCATAGTGATACAAAAACTGGTTACCAAACAACTTTAATTGGTATCCAGATTATTTTAATCACATTCTAGCTGTCATTTGTCATTCCCATTAATCTCGCACAAAGATATGTTAGTTCTATTGTATATCTAATAACGACACAAGTTTATGATAATGCTTGTTCTAGTTCTATAGACTCGTAAAAACTCAAAATGTAGAACAATGCAAAAACATCAACAAATATGTCGAGATCCATTCATCTGTTGATTGGAATTGATATTATCTATACTAGTATAGTTATACATCAATATGGCATTTCAAAAAGGTGAGTTATCTGCCCTTGTTCACATAGGAGTCTGTGAAAGTGGTAAAAGATTGGTATAAAATTTGTGCACTGACGGTTCATTAAATTCATTTACCTGATTTACATGGTCAGTTAACCATGGTAAGATATGGTTAATCAAATACCAGTCATCTTTATATAGCTCACTGTGATATGCAGAATTTAAGAGAGTTCTCATAAAGGGCAGATAAATCACCTGATTAAAATGTCATATCAGTGGACATTAGTGGTAGTATCATACTTATGCTTAGATATAGCAATTTATCAGGAATGTTCATGACTAATATATGCTACATTTATATCTCTACTTCAAGTTTTCTGCAACAAATTTTAGTGACAAATATATATACATACCATAATAAACATAACAATAATACCGAAATAGACAAAGCTTTTCTCCTGAGTGGAACATAAAAGTAGAAATATTTTCACTTACAATTCAAAGGGTATACTCTCCTAATAAATCTAAACCTATAAAGGGGTACTTTTCGACCTTACCCTACATTCAATACATTTCATTGGAGAATTTCCCATACATCATTCTGTTGCTTTTTCATTGATAGATTCCTCATCAAATTTTGGTCAAGATCTAACAGATTGAATGTTTTGCCATTTTGACTCTAAACAAAAATCTTTAGTGCTCAAAATCTATTTTTTACCTGGAAATTCCCTTTTTGTGGTAAACCTAATCAAGTTCAGTACTTAAGAAATAACAGAAGTCTGTTAGAACTTAAACATAACATACAAAAAGTGTTTCCCCTTCTTTTTTCAATCTTAAAAAAAAATGAAAAAAGTTCTTTCTGATCCTTTTGCTTTTAATTTCCTTCATTAACATTTAACGTAAAATACAGGATTTCATTTCTGCTAGGATCTCACTTTGAAAGTAATTGCAAAACACAATATTAGGGGAGATAATATAACTGTAATATTTAATGCATAATAGTCAAATCATAGAAAACCAGGAATTTAATTTGGCATAGTAAAACCTACAAATTTTTAAAGAAACAAGAACGAATTTACAGTATTTACCTAAAATCTGATCAAATACACAGAAAATTAATGCATTATAAGAAGTTCACATGAAAATAGAAAAAAAAATATCTGAAAATGTGCAGAGAAGACAGAGTCTGGAAAAATGTAAAAAAAATTGAATGTAACCAAAACCAACAACCCTTCTTTAAAGGCCCTTTTAAATCCCTCTGATGAATTTGGGTTATTGACCTATGCAGCCAATGTGAAGAACAAGTCAATAGAAGATATCCTCCAGGATCTATGACCCAGAGTTGAATCTACCCTTTGACATAGAAAGAAAGAGAAGAAAAAATTTTGTTGGGGACCCTGAGAACATCATCCCTACAATGTTTCATCAAAATTCCTCCAATGGTTTTGAAGGAGTTTATAATGTGAAGGTAAACGATGGACAATGGACATCTAATTGACTATAGCTCACTAGAGCCTACAGCTAAGGTGAACTAACAACATTTAGGTACCAATAACATGAAGGTACTACCAATGGTATAAAGATACCAGATTACAACTTTTTCCACTACCTACCATCAAACCATCAATACAAGCTACAACCATTGCAATCTTGAGACTAAGTTTTCTTTCAAAATAGTACAATATGGAGAGTAAAATATATCATACAGTAGCCCTCAAATTTAGAAACCAACAAACACTGAATGAAAGACCATAGGTTCTAGTCTATATGTTGACGACTGAAAAGACAAACAAACCATCAAGGCCAGATCACGACAAAAGATGTAGACAAACTACCTATATTGTATTCAAACAAATTAGAAAAATATGATAAGTGTTTATAGAGCCTATTGATATCACACTGAAATGAAATGAAGGATAATATATGTATAATGAATACAGTAATTTAAAGATACTTTCATTCATTTTATAACTTTTTTCATGTTGTTTCAAGATCATTTTCTTGATCTATATTCAACCACAGTAATTAAATACACAGCATAAAATCATACAGAAGTACAAACCAAAGAAGATATTATGAGAAAAACTCATGATTATTTGTATCCTATTATACATAATACTTTGATCTACATAAATAAAAATTCTTAATATAAATAAATTTCAGTAATTTCAGTAAATATGTTCAACCATCAGAATCTTATTCCTCTTTTAAAATCTTTCCATTTCTTAGAACCATTCTATCTGCAGCTTTCCCTTTGGTTTTCAGGATATCTTCTACAGGACCTTTCCCTTCAAAAGAACTAGGATTCCTAAATGACCCTCCAATCCTATCCCACAGAGTAAAAAACTGTCCATAATTATAACTATAGAACAGATGATGATCTGTATGGTGGGCTGATCCATTTACAAAAGGTTTGAACAGGTTAGGCACCCTGTAATTCCCGTCATGAATTGAGACAGTCCAAATGTTGACAAAAACAAAAAGACCAAGGTAAGTCCATTTATGTAAAGGGAAGAGGAACGGGTAGATATGATATGGACAACTCTGGAGGAATCCATCTATGGGGTGGAAAGCATGTGAGGCAAAGGGAGATGGGATCTTCCATTTGTGGTGGTCTTTGTGGATGTACTTGTAGATATGTTTATGGTGGAGAAAACGGTGGATCCAATAAATACAGCAGTCGGTAAACAGAATGAAGGTCACAATACTTCCCAGGATTCCAATGTAACCTGTAAAACAGAAGAAAAATTCTATTGATATTTCTCTAGATTCAAACAAACTAGCGTTTGTATATCTAATGTGACAAAAACCTTGGATTTTACTGTCTACTGTGAAAGAGATTGATTGATTGATTGATTTTGTTTAACGTCACACCACGATTATTTCATGTATATAGTGACAACATCTGCTTGATGCATTGCATACAAATTTAGACCTTTGCAACGGACCCACCCAAAGCAGTGAGGGATCTTTTACGTGCCACACCTACCATGACATGGGACATTGGTCTTTATTGTCTCATCCGAAAGACAGGACACCGGTGTGCTCAGGGCAGGAGTCGAAACCAGGACCTCTTGATCACAAGCCGAGCACCTTGTCCACTAGGCCACACTGTCTAATTTGACACAGAACCTTGGATTTTGCTGTATAATGTTACAGAGAACCTTGGATTTTATTGTCTACTGTGACAGAGAACCTTGAAGTGTACTTTCTACTGTGACTGAGAACCATGGAGTGTACTCTCTACTGTGACAGAGAACCTTGGAGTGTACTCTCTACTGTGACAGAGAACCTTGGAGTGTACTCTCTACTGTGACAGAGAACCTTGGAGTGTACTCTCTACTGTGACAGAGAATCTTGGATTTTATTGTCTACTGTGACAGAGAACCTTGGAGTGTACTCTCTACTGTGACAGAGAACCTTGGAGTGTACTCTCTACTGTGACATAGAACCTTGGATTTTACTGTCTACTGTAACAGAGAACCTTGGATTTTATTGTCTACTGTGACAGAGAACCTTGGAGTGTACTCTCTACTGTGACAGAGAACCTTGGAGTGTACTCTCTACTGTGACATAGAACCTTGGATTTTACTGTCTACTGTAACAGAGAATCTTGGATTGTACTGTCTAATGTAACACAGAACCTTGGATTTTATTGTCTACTGTGACAGAGAACCTTGGAGTGTACTCTCTACTGTGACATAGAACCTTGGAGTGTACTCTCTACTGTGACAAAGAACCTTGGATTTTACTGTCTACTGTAACAGAGAATCTTGGATTGTACTGTCTAATGTAACACAGAACCTTGGATTTTATTGTCTACTGTGACAGAGAACCTTGGAGTGTACTCTCTACTGTGACAGAAAAACCTTGGATTTTATTGTCTACTGTGACAGAGAACCTTGGAGTGTACTCTCTACTGTGACATAGAACCTTGGATTTTATTGTCTACTGTGACAGAGAACCTTGGAGTGTACTCTCTACTGTGACATAGAACCTTGGATTTTATTGTCTACTGTGACAGAGAACCTTGGATTTTATTGTCTACTGTGACAGAGAACCTTGGAGTGTACTCTCTACTGTGACAGAGAACCTTGGATTTTATTGTCTACTGTAACAGAGAACCTTGGAGTGTACTCTCTACTGTGACAGAGAACCTTGGATTTTATTGTCTACTGTAACAGAGAACCTTGGAGTGTACTCTCTACTGTGACAGAGAATCTTGGATTTCACTGTCTAATGTGACACAGAACCTAGAGATTTTACGGTATATTGTAACAGTGAACCTTGGATTTCATTGTTTACTGTGACAGAGAACCTTGGATTTAACTGTTTGCTGTGACAGAGAATCTTGGATTTTACTGTTTGCTGTGACAGAGAATCTTGGATTTTACTGTCTACTGTGACATAAAACCTTGGATTTTACTGTTTACTGTGACAGAGAACCTTGGATTTTACTGTCTATTGTGACACAGAATCTTGGATTAGTAGGACCTCTGTACATAGCTAATGTAACAGAGAACCTTGGATTTTATTGTCTACTGTAACAGAGAATCTTGGATTTTACTGTCTGATGTCACAGAAAACCTTGGATTTCACTGTCTACTGTAACAGAACCTAGAGATTTTACAGTATATTGTAACAGTGAACCTTGGATTTCATTGTTTCCTGTGACAGAGAACCTTGGATTTAACTGTTTGCTGTGACAGACAATCTTGGATTTTACTGTCTACTGTGACAGAGAATCTTGGATTTTACTGTCTACTGTGACAGAAAACCTTGGATTTTACTGTATACTGTGACAGAGAACCTTGGATTTTACTGTCTACTGTGACAGAAAACCTTGGATTTTACTGTATACTGTGACAGAGAACCTTGGATTCTACTGTCTACTGTGACAGCAAACCTTGGATTTTACTGTCTACTGTGACAGAGGACCTTGGATTTTACTGTCTATTGTGACACAGAATCTTGGATTAGTAGGACCTTTGTACATAGCTAAAACTGCTACAGTCTGAGCAGACTTACTAGCTGATTGAGGGATCCCAAGATCTCACTTTAACAATACCCTGTATGTAGTTTCATTAAAATGTTTGAGTTATATTCAAGTTTGAACGGTCATTTATTTATAATGCTGTAATGGAAGAATGTGCAAAACGGTGCAATGTAGGGCATTTGCCAATCAGTCATTTTGTAATACAGACTTGTTTTTAAAGTGCACAGGTAGCTGAGGATAAAAACCATTTTGATATCATACACCTCCAACGAAAACAATCATTTTTGTGCCCTCATTTCCTGTAATTTTACATTGAACAAGTTTACATGACAGTTGTTAAAGGTTAGATACCTACACAGAAGATAGATAACTCTTTATTAGGAAAACATCCATTTCAAGAATTTGAATCCATATTCTCTCAACTTTTCAATGGACATCCAATCCATTGTATCATATCCACTTAACCAGGTTTTATTTCTATCATATCCACTTGACCAGGTTTTATCTCTTTTATATCCACTTGACCAGGTTTTATTTCTATCATATCCACTTGACCAGGTTTATTTCTATTATATCCACTTGACCAGGTTTTATCTCTATCATATCCACTTGACCAGGTTTTATTTCTATTATATCCACTTGACCAGGTTTTATCTCTATCATATCCACTTGACCAGGTTTTATTTCTATTATATCCACTTGACCAGGTTTTATTTCTATTATATCCACTTGGCCAGGTTTTATCTCTATCATATCCACTTGACCAGGTTTTATCTCTATTATATCCACTTGACCAGGTTTTATCTCTATTATATCCACTTGACCAGGTTTTATTTCTATTATATCCACTTGACCAGGTTTTATTTCTATTATATCCACTTGACCAGGTCTTATTTCTATTATATCCACTTGACCAGGTTTTATCTCTATTATATCCACTTAACCAGGTTTTATTTCTATCATATCCACTTGACCAGGTTTATTTCTATTATATCCACTTGACCAGGTTTTATCTCTATCATATCCACTTGACCAGGTTTTATTTCTATTATATCCACTTGACCAGGTTTTATCTCTATCATATCCACTTGACCAGGTTTTATTTCTATTATATCCACTTGACCAGGTTTTATCTCTATCATATCCACTTGACCAGGTTTTATCTCTATTATATCCACTTGACCAGGTTTTATCTCTATTATATCCACTTGGCCAGGTTTTATTTCTATTATATCCACTTGACCAGGTTTTATCTCTATCATATCCACTTGACCAGGTTTTATTTCTATTATATCCACTTGACCAGGATTTATTTCTATTATATCCACTTGACCAGGTTTTATCTCTATCATATCCACTTGACCAGGATTTATTTCTATTATATCCACTTGACCAGGTTTTATCTCTATCATATCCACTTGACCAGGTTTATTTCTATTATATCCACTTGGCCAGGTTTTATCTCTATCATATCCACTTGACCAGGATTTATTTCTATTATATCCACTTGACCAGGTTTTATCTCTATCATATCCACTTGGCCAGGTTTTATTTCTATTATATCCACTTGACCAGGTTTTATTTCTATTATATCCACTTGACCAGGTTTATTTCTATTATATCCACTTGACCAGGTTTTATCTCTATTATATCCACTTGGCCAGGTTTTATTTCTATTATATCCACTTGACCAGGTTTTATTTCTATTTTATCCACTTGACCAGGTTTTATCTCTATTATATCCACTTGACCAGGTTTTATTTCTATTATATCCACTTGACCAGGTTTTATCTCTATTATATCCACTTGACCAGGTTTATTTCTATTATATCCACTTAACCAGGTTTTATTTCTATTATATCCACTTGACCAGGTTTCATTTCTATTATATCCACTTGATCAGGTTTTATTTCTATTATATCCACTTGACCAGGTTTTATTTCTATTATATCCACTTGACCAGGTTTTATTTCTATTTTATCCATTTGACCAGGTTTATTTCTATTATATCCACTTGGCCAGGTTTTATTTCTATTATATCCACTTAGCCAGGTTTTACCTCTATTATATCCACTTGACCGGGTTTTATCTCTATTATATCCACTTGACCAGGTTTTATTTCTATTATATCCACTTGACCAGGTTTTATTTCTATTATATCCACTTGACCAGGTTTTATTTCTATTATATCCACTTGACCAGGTCTTATTTCTATTATATCCACTTGACCAGGTTTTATTTCTATTATATCCACTTGACCAGGATTTATTTCTATTATATCCACTTGACCAGGTTTATTTCTATTATATCCACTTGACCAGGTTTTATTTCTATTATATCCACTTGACCAGGTTTTATTTCTATTATATCCACTTGACCAGGTTTTATTTCTATTATATCCACTTGACCAGGATTTATTTCTATTATATCCACTTGACCAGGTTTTATCTCTATTATATCCACTTGGCCAGGTTTTATTTCTATCATATCCACTTGACCAGGTTTTATCTCTATTATATCCACTTGACCAGGTTTTATTTCTATTTTATCCACTTGGCCAGGTTTTATTTCTATTATATCCACTTGACCAGGTTTTATTTCTATTATATCCACTTGGCCAGGTTTTATTTCTATTATATCCACTTGACCAGGTTTTATTTCTATTATATCCACTTGACCAGGTTTTATTTCTATTATATCCACTTGACCAGGTTTTATTTCTATTTTATCCACTTGGCCAGGTTTTATTTCTATTATATCCACTTGACCAGGTTTTATTTCTATTATATCCACTTGACCAGGTTTTATTTCTATTATATCCACTTAGCCAGGTTTTACCTCTATTATATCCACTTGACCAGGTTTTATTTCTATTATATCCACTTGACCAGGTTTTATTTCTATTATATCCACTTGGCCAGGTTTTATTTCTATTTTATCCACTTGACCAGGTTTTATTTCTATACTTATACCTCACATCACTCCCATCATTTCTATCACACTGACCAATATAACAAAACAAATGTATAAAATGATGACATAAAGTTGATACGGTGTTTGTATCCTGTAGAACCTCACCTAAACGGGTGTCTGCCGCACTGTCATAGAGACGACTGTAACCTCTGACCTCTATCAGGAACAAGACGACAGTGGGTAAGCTCATTAGGGGCACTGACTTCATCGTATAGTATATCTCCAGACGAACCTGGTCCTATAAATAGACAAGAGGTACGATAATCTATTTGACAGTTCACACAGTGTCGTACTGTGTTATTGCAAGCCTGATCAGTATAATTTTATGGTGTCTCACATACATTCTAATCATGTCATTTTCAATTTGTTATTTTTGATTAAATTGTTTTTCTTTTTCTTTAACAGCTGATCCCTTTCATCATAGTATCTAGAGGTGACTAAGTGTTTTGTTTTTATAGCATTTTTCAAAACTAAGTTGGCTAAATGATGTGTTCTGGTATATATACAGAATCAGAAAAAAGTATGGTAACCAAAATAAACACTGTAAAACACATTTTACTGGAAATTTTTAAAGTATGATTTCATGCAAAAAAGCTAAGTCTTCCTTAACCTTGATTTGATCAATAACCTATATCAAATAAATGGACTCTCACATAACAGTCATTTATATATACCAGTATTTATACTGCTGTATCTTTATTAATGCAAAATGGAAATTCTAAATTGCCTGGTACTGTTTATTTATCTACCTAAGATACTTGTGCATGTTTTTTTTTTTTTTGAGTCTGTTTTTGCTGGGAAATGGTTTTATCAGATAAACAAACACAATAATAAATAAAAAAGATAATAAGATAATTTGCTATGCATCATATTCCATACAGGTAAACCTTTACAAGATTTATGTTACCGGCATATTAATTCTACATCAAATCATTTTACTCCTTATTTGGCTATCTACTCTTACCTTCAGGAAATGGGGATGTTGCATCAACCGGCGATCAAATATAAAGAAATAGCTGAGTGTAGCTGTGATAAAGTACAGCAGGTAACCCCCGACATTGGTGATGAGTAACAGGCTCAGTGTCTGACGTACAGGATCTGACTCTTCCCAGGTAGACGGGTACACTACAGGTGTCAGAAAGTAATAGTCTGCAACTCTCAGTACCTCATCCATATCTCACCTATAGAGAAACAAAAGAGATGTCATGTTTCACCTGTAGAGAAACAAAGTAGATGATGTCATGTCTCACCTGTAGAGAAATAACATGATATCATGTCTCACCTGTAGAGAAATAACATGATGTCATGTCTCACTTGTAGAGAAACAAAGTAGATGAAGTCATGTCTCACCTGTAGAGAAACAAAGTAGATGAAGTCATGTCTCACCTGTAGAGAAATAACATGATGTCATGTCTGCTATGTAGAGAAACAAAGTTAAGTCATGTTGTATCTGTAGAAGAGGAGTAGATAATGTAATGCCTGTAAATGTATATAACAAAGCAGATTACATGATATGTCGCACCTGTAGGGAACAAATCAAAGAATGTTACCTGTACAAAACCACTGTAAGACGAAGTTGTCAATCTCTGTGCAGTGAAATCATCATCTACGTATACCGGTATTTGTTTCATGTCATTTTACAGGAATTTTACACTAACACTGCATGTCATGATAGCTAATTAAACCATAGGTTCTTTGGTGCTAAATAGATAATAATTGGATCACCCTGACCAATAAACTGCCTTGCCCACGAACACAATGTCTAAATCTACTAACATCTGTGAGGCATAATACCGTCATCTCCCTCTTATGATTCTAACATGTTTTGTTTTTCATTATCACAGCAATCCTACTTACAACCATACATTAAAATATGCATGTTGTTTTAATGCCACTCCATAATAATTTTTCCAATATGGATGAGGTGCCTGGATTACATGTAGTGTTGGAGAAAGCCACTGACCTTAACATATACAAGTACTTGGGGGACTTTGATTAAAGACATGGCCTGATCAGCTCAGTGGTACATTGAATACTGCATACAATCAATTGTTGATCGTGTCAAACCTATTTCAATCATGGACCAAGACATTAATGATTGAAAACATCTTTAATGCCAAAATATTAAAGAATCTGTAGAACATTTTAAATGGTTTTGTTTTCTGAAAATGGCAGACAAAAACTTCAAAAAGACCAAAAGGATGACCATAATTATTGTTGAGTAAATTGAGGAGCTGAAAGTGCTCAGTTGGTGTACCAGGTTTCATAAGTACCAAGATACACAAATTAAAACAGGATATATACTTTGACCTCTTTATCATTAACCAAAATAAAGCTCCAGTGATTACTATGCGAATGCATGGTGAAATTTCTCTATTCATCAAACACTACTGACCAGGGTTCATCATACGAGACACTTGATACAGCTAAAATGTTACAGAGAGTTTAAGCATAATACCTTAGTATACATTGTATTCATTCATCAAATTAAGCCACACCAATTATGGCAGTAGTCAAAGTAGTGAGGTTGGTGCAAGAGGAGTGGGGGGGGGGGAGGGAATACATTTTACCTGTAGATCTGAAGATTGCTTCTATAATGATCATACTGAACGAATCTAAATTTTAACTATTGCTACGAGAACATTCCATCATATATGACTTCTGCAGTGGTATGTCTTTATGAATAAGAACGGACTTTCCCATCCTTTTTTACACCAATACTGGCGTAGTTACGACTGCAACGGAAGAGATGGGACAAAATAGCTCTTCCGTTGCAGTCATAACTATACTGGCGGTATTTGTTTCATATTCATGACAGAAAGAGTACACGGCTACGGAAAACCGGCCGCCGCACAGCAAACCAATTTGTTAGATTATTAGATTATCTAATCTAGCTGAGGTAGTTTTATAACAGTAAATAACTGTATTTTCCATGTCGATTCATAAAAGGCAGTGCCCCCGAACACGGTGTTTCAAAATACATCCACCCGGTACCCTCTTGTTTTCATGTTACAAGGCTTACCATACAATTTGTTGATATCGTGCTAATTCTTGTTCCCTGTAGGCCAAAGTTATTAATAAAAAGGACCCCTCTCTATTGCGAAATATCACGCCATCTAAACGTTGTCATGAAAATGTTTACTTGTAATCTAATTCTAAAAACCGATTCTGGATTTACAATCCGGATTTGAGATCATGATTGATTGATTGATTTTTGTTTAACGTCACACCACGAATATTTCACGTATATGGTGACGGCATCTGCCTGATGCGGGGCATACAAATTTTGACCTTTGTAACGGATCCCACCCGAAGGAGTGAGGGATCTTTAACGTGCCATGCATACCACGACACGCGGCCTCGGTTTTTACTGTCTCATCCGAAAGACAGAATACCGGCATGATCAGAGCGGGACTCGAACCCCGGCCTCCCTAAAGGAGGCGAGCGCGATACCACTAGGCCACTCCGGCTTGAGATAACAATTACGAAGGACGAGGTTTTCGGTAGAGTAATGACTTTGACCTCCATGTCTGCCTTAACACAACTGACTCATTCACAAACCGCCGACTGATAGAAAGAATTTGCGGATACATCAGTTCTCCGGATTATCGTGTTTTGACAACTGACAAATGACCATTACAAACTCGCTTCTCTACATTGAATAAATCAAACACGTAGGTGATGACCTTGTATACTTCATCCCTACCAACTTTCATCAAAAGCACTTTAACGGTTCTGTATGAGAAGTTGAAAATATTAAAAGATAACGGGCAGACAGCAGTCGCCTGACTTTGCACAATGACAATAGATCAAATGAGCCTTCGGTTCAGGTAAGCTAAAATGCATATAAATCTGCGTTATGTAACCATTTTTATCAGATCAAATGCACACAAGATGACTTGAATTTAGTACCATGTACTCTATGGAGTCTGCTGAAAACAGGAAAGTTCTAGGAATATCATTGCTTTCCCGGAATAGGTCTCTAGAGTGCTTTTGTAATATATCCACCACACCTCCTTGTTCCAACAGCTTCACCCCCGGGGAAATGGTATTTCAATTGAAGTGTTCATAGTTCCTTATGCCTGAACGCACGTGGAACACCCTTGCAAACAAATTGAGGAACTGGATCTGCTTCATATGTTTTATTAACTCATAAACATTTGGCTTTACCGCTTCCTCTTGGACTGTTATTCTTGCGCAATTAGTGAGCGCTGAACGTCATATTGGCTACGTCATTCTCATCCCTAGGCTACTCTAGATTTGATTTGAATGTTATTCGGGCAGGGATTTACGTCCCTGGTGTGGGCAGGGATTTACGTCCCTGGTGTGGGCAGGGATTTACATCCCTGGTGTGGGATTCGATTTTTAATCCATATATGTTAGTCACCATTCTCTACCCAGAGTTAAAGCCGGCGTGGCCTAGTAGTATCGCGTCGGACTTCTGATCGGGAGACCGGGGTTCGAGTCCTGCTCTGGCCATGCCGGTGTCATGTCTTTCGGATGAGACAGTAAAAACCGAGGCCCCGTGTCGTGGTATGCATGGCACGTTAAAGATCCTACACTGCTTCGCGTGGGTCCGTTGCAAAGGTCAAAATTTGTATGTCCCACATCTGGCAGATGCCGTCACCATATACGTGAAATATTCGTGGTGTAACGTAAAACAAAAATCAATCAATCAACTACCCAGAGTTATCGTTCCTTACTTGGATAGAGAATGGCTATTCGCCAGTGCATATGAATACAGGCAGTGGACGAAAACAGAAAGAGAATGATACAGAGTACAGGGGCACATCTTTTAGGGAATTTTGTTTAGAAAGGTCCTTCAAACACAAGTTTCAAGACAGGTTAAATTAAGTCGTGGAGTGTAAATGTACAATGTCTGTTTTTACAATAAAAAACATCAAGAAAAGTAAATTTTGCCTTATTTCTGGGTGGGCCTGTATATAAACCCCAGGTCCCGGCATGGCAGCAAGGTATAAGCATTCTGTATCATATTACCACTTGCCTGACTTATGGTATGAACCACGTCTTATCGGAAGTGATAGGTATGGTAAAAATGCAACCCGACGTTTTTAAGTTCTCTAGACCACTGCAGCCCGGAGTACAGAAAGGGTGATAAATGCCCACATGCATCGGACAGCAGTCACATCTGTATTAATTACTATAATTAATATTTTGTGTATTTGAGTAACATTTGCACATAACCAGGAACGCATTACAGTCCAGACGCTGAATATTAATACTACCATGTATACGTACATGACGTTCTCGATCCAAGTATTCCAATAACAATAGTGACATTTTCCTCTGTCCTCTGAAAATGAGAGAGAGTGAGAGAGGGAGATATCATTTCAAATTTACAATGAAAATTACTTTTTATTCTTCAATAATTATTAATAGACATATACTGTCGCCAATAAAAACCGATACGTTTGAATTCTTTAAGATTTGGAAGCTGTAAAATTGTCCACCAAGAAGACAATATTCGTACCGAGTCTCTACTGAATCGTCGTCGGGATGAAATAAGCAGTCAGTAAGGTGGTACATTGTAGTTGCAGGGAGACGCCAGCTCCTCTTAGCGCTTTCAACGGATTCTAGGCGGTTTTTTTTTATCGGTATGGTGTTATGGTTCAGTGCTCGGCTTCCGGCGCAAACGATTTAAAATCAAATAATACAAATGATGTTTGAGTTGGAAATTGCATACTACTAAGTTCGATTCCCAGTTTGTGTCAGTTCGATTCCCAGTTTGTGTCATTATGCTAAAGGGATGTGCTAACCCCTCATTCTCACGGTATGACTGAAAACAATTGCTGTCAGCGACTTTTAAAGACACCATTGAACCAACTTCTTTATTTTCATATACTCTAGATCTCTATTCATTTTGGTTGCTGTAACTGCTGGTGTGTTCTTTAATATGCCCGTGTTTCACTCATATGATCCTTGCTTGATGATGCTCTTTATACCGTATGTTCAACTTTGTATGTTTTAGTCTAGCTTTTTATAAATAATTTTACTGAATTTAAATTTATATATATCCACAATGTGTTATCCTTCTGTATGTATCATTGTTTTACATGCATGTATGTCTGTTTCTTAAGTTTATAACAATACGACTCAAGTTGCCTGCTTAATGATGCCTCTTTTTAAATGATATTATGGACCGAGACCGATTCCGATCATTCTACACACAGATTTGACACCTTCTGTACTAGAAGGTTACCTACTTTGACTTCTCCATATATAAATACATATGGAAATTACACGATTTGACTCTTTCTACACGGTATATGTGACGGGTGTTGCTAGCAAGCTGGAGATGCTCACTCTCCCCGGGCACATGATCTCACTCCATCACAGGGGTTCACATATGCTCTTCAAGTAGACATATTTTGTTATTTTCCACTTGTTTTTCATTTTCACTGATTTTGTATGTCCTCTGGTTTCATGATTTTTAGACTTTTAATTTGGATTTATCCATCATCTTTACATTATTCATTGCGATGTTTGATTGCAATGGTTTACAATATTCAGTCCTTTATTTCTTATTTTCTGTATGATGTAACAAATTTTCTGACCATGATGTTGACTCACTGCCAGTACAAATAATGATTTACTGCAGGCACATGTTGTCTACTTTATTACCAGCAACTGTCAGCTCATTTCCAGCCCAAGTCATTGACTCACTGCCAACGCAAGTTGCTGACTCATTGCCAACCAACACAAGTTGTTGACTCACTGCCAACACTTTTTGACTCATTGCCAAAATGATCTGTCTACTCACGTCCTGCAAAAGGTTTTTGCTTATCCTCAGCAAACCAAACTGACTGCTTGCTGATTCATTGCCAGCACACAGGAATCAAGTATCTCTGCATCAAAGTCGTGTAGTATTAGTACACCGTGTCGACACATACTCAGAAGTTTAACATTATGGTAAAATGTCCTCAATTTATATACCCAAGTACTTCACTGACACACATGTACCTACAGTATTCACATGCAAGACCTCAAGTGTTAACTCACTAGCACATGGAACTTTCAAATTTAAATAACTATGCTTTATTTCTTTTTTTTCAATATGATTTTTTGTGTATAACTACTGAAGGGCAATAACTCTCATCAGTGTTGTTGAATCATAAATCAATGGGAACCAAGATGCATACAACTTTAACTGAAAAATCTCAGAACATGGGGTAATGCTCTCTAACGTTGTGTTTCCTTCAATACCATGGTGTTATGATCATTAACAAGGTGTTATGATCACTAACAAGGTGTTATGATCATCAAGCTACTGTGACTTCATTCCAAGTTACAGATTTAGAGTTATTAAAATTTCCACCATGCAATACATTTACTAATGTAAAGGAAATGATCCCGACCTCTACAGTGTAGGACAGTTGGTCCTTTTAGTAGCTGCGTGTCCGAAGACGGAATCAACTTGAGTATAATTGACAAGGTAAAAGGACTTCACAATAATAAATACATGTACAAGTAATTCATATAGTGCTCAAAACTGTGACCTGATATTTGGACCCTTCTTCAGAGGGATCCACCATTAAAATGTGCTAAGATCAAAAGTCTGGAGTATTTTTCATATATGTTGGACTTTAGTATCATTTCCATTCTACACTTATAGGGTAGACTAATTGTTAAGTGCTGGATGTATGGTGCAGGCAATCCTGGTAAGATTTGATTCCCAGAGTGCACCACGATGGTTAAGAGGTTGGTGACCACCTGCTTTCATGTTGCGATACCACACAAAAGAAGGTTGAAATCTACAATCACCCAATGTAACAAGTCACCAAACAAGTTGTGAACATTTATGCTCAGTTGTAACTTATTCTCATAAATTCATAATCACTCACATTTGTTTATTACTACAAATTTAATGATCTTCACAGTATTCATGTTTTAAACATTGTCCATTAAAGTCCACACTTTACTTGAGAGGCATATTTATATGTGACAACACAGGCAGTTCGCCGAGAGACTTGGCGTTATTCTCCAGCTGTTCTCTGTATGGTGCAACGTTCTTGATCCTGGTCAGATTGAAGCGGTATCGCCTGTTGTAATCACAATTATACCCGATCCAACTGCCTCGTCCGATTACTTCACCGATGACAAAGAAAATAACAAAATCAGCCAAAACAACGGCATTGATAGCAATCTCCTGCAAGAAAAATAATACAGCTATATGAGCATGAGGAGAATATTTTGTGAGAATCACAATGTGATTGTGAGAACCACAATGTAACTGTGAGAACCACCATGTAACTGTGAGAACCACAATGTGACTATGAGAACCACCATGTAACTGCCGGTATTAAAATGTTGCTGTGAGAACCACCATGTAACTGTGAGAACCACAATGTGACTATGAGAACCACCATGTAACTGCCAGTATTAAAATGTTGCTGTGAGAACCACAATGTAACTGTGAGAACCACAATGTGACTGTGAGAACCACCATGTAACTGCCGGTATTAAAATGTTGCTGTGAGAACCACAATGTAACTGTGAGAACCACAATGTGACTATGAGAACCACCATGTAACTGCCGGTATTAAAATGTTGCCGAGAGAACCACAATGTAACTGTGAGAACCACAATGTGACTATGAGAACCACCATGTAACTGCCGGTATTAAAATGTTGCTGTGAGAACCACAATGTAACTGTGAGAACCACAATGTGACTATGAGAACCACCATGTAACTGCCGGTATTAAAATGTTGCTGTGAGAACCACAATGTAACTGTGAGAACCACAATGTGACTATGAGAACCACCATGTAACTGCCGGTATTAAAATGTTGCTGTGAGAACCACAATGTAACTGTGAGAACCACAATGTGACTATGAGAACCACCATGTAACTGCCGGTATTAAAATGTTGCCGAGAGAACCACAATGTAACTGTGAGAACCACAATGTGACTATGAGAACCACCATGTAACTGCCGGTATTAAAATGTTGCTGTGAGAACCACAATGTAACTGTGAGAACCACAATGTGACTATGAGAACCACCATGTAACTGCCGGTATTAAAATGTTGCTGTGAGAACCACAATGTAACTGTGAGAACCACAATGTGACTATGAGAACCACCATGTAACTGCCGGTATTAAAATGTTGCTGTGAGAACCACAATGTAACTGTGAGAACCACAATGTGACTATGAGAACCACCATGTAACTGCCGGTATTAAAATGTTGCTGTGAGAACCACAATGTAACTGTGAGAACCACAATGTGACTATGAGAACCACCATGTAACTGCCGGTATTGAAATGTTGCTGTGAGAACCACAATGTAACTGTGAGAACCACAATGTAACTGTGAGAACCACAATGTGACTATGAGAACCACCATGTAACTGCCGGTATTAAAATGTTGCTGTGAGAACCACAATGTAACTGTGAGAACCACAATGTGACTATGAGAACCACCATGTAACTGCCAGTATTAAAATGTTGCTGTGAGAACCACAATGTAATTGTGAGAACCACAATGTGACTGTGAGAACCACCATGTAACTGCCAGTATTAAAATGTTGCTGTGAGAACCACCATGTAACTGTGAGAACCACAATGTGACTATGAGAACCACCATGTAACTGCCGGTATTAAAATGTTGCTGTGAGAACCACTATGTAACTGTGAGAACCACAATGTGACTATGAGAACCACCATGTAACTGCCGGTATTAAAATGTTGCTGTGAGAAGCACCATGTAACTGTGAGAACCACAATGTGACTATGAGAACCACCATGTAACTGCCGGTATTAAAATGTTGCTGTGAGAACCACAATGTAACTGTGAGAACCACAATGTGACTATGAGAACCACCATGTAACTGCCGGTATTAAAATGTTGCTGTGAGAACCACCATGTAACTGTGAGAACCACAATGTAACTGTGAGAACCACAATGTGACTGTGAGAACCACCATGTAACTTCCAGTATTAAAATGTTGCTGTGAGAATCAAAATGTACATTTTACTCCGAGCATCACAATGTAACTTTGAGCATCACAATGTAACTCCGAGCATCACAATGTAACTCCGAGCATCACAATGTAACTCTGAGCATCACAATGTAACTCTGAGCATCACAATGTAACTCTGAGCATCACAATGTAACTCCGAGCATCACAATGTAACTCTGAGCATCACAATGTAACTCTGAGCATCACAATGTAACTCCAAGCATCACAATGTAACTCTTAGCATCACAATGTAACTCTGAGCATCACAATGTAACTCTGAGCATCACAATGTAACTCTGAGCATCACAATGTACTCCGAGCATCACAATGTAACTCTGAGCATCACAATGTAACTCTGAGCATTACAATGTAACTCCGAGCATCACAATGTAACTCTGAGCATCACAATGTAACTCTGAGCATTACAATGTAACTCCGAGCATCACAATGTAACTCTAGGAGTATAGTGTACAACTGTACTATGATACAGTAGAACAAGCTCTGTATGTGTGGTGCAATTCAGTGGAATTACATGTAGTTAGCATGACAATGCTTTGTAAGTGTCACAATGCCACTTTGTATGAATGGTATAAACCAGTCATTGTAACACTAGCAGAGTGTAATAAGCAATGATCATGTCTGGTAAGTACCACAGTACAGCTCTGGAGGTACCGGTATGGCGTATTGTAAAGTCCAGATGTTTCGGAAAAATTGCAAAAAAAAAACATGAGAAAATTACTCGAAATCACAGTGGGAATCCAGGTGGAAATTTACCTGTGCTCATTCATACCTCTGTAAAATGCACAATGTACTGTGTAATTCTTGAATTTACATTTGGATGTTGCCCACTGTGGCAGGTTGAACATTTACAAATCGCCTGGACTGTACTAGCATTACACTCTAACACAGTGCGTAATACTCTGTGATGGGTACTGCCCACACCTCTACATAGGAAACAGAACTTTGACATTTTTCTTCCCTACATAAAAAGACAGGATTCCTTCTGGCAAAGGTTCTCAGCTCAATTCTACAAAGGCAGACCGTATATGATATCAGTTGACATCACATATATTTTCATGCATCCTAATATTTTTATGTTCATATCTAATGCACCACCTTCCTGTCTGTCACTCGACAGACCAATGTCTACTCAGTGAATGCAATGTTTTTGTGACATTTCTATATATTTGTTCTTGTTTTTCTGTTCAACTTCCAACACTGTCTTATCAGAAAGGCAGGAAACTAAAGACCATCAATCACCAGTGGGACCCCCACCCAGGACCTCTTGGTCATAAGTCCAGCACCTTACTAATTAATCTACACTCTGTCCTGTATCCCGCTACAGAGACAGTGAATATAAAATTGTAAAAATATTTACAGGACATTCGGTCTGGTAAACTAGGACAATTCTCCAGACCGAAGCAATTTTTACAAGACTAAAAGCAAAATGTACATCAGGATGATATTAGAAATAAGTTTGAAACCAAAATCGCTTCTGGAAAACACCTGCCAATCGGTCCAGAAATTTAATATTATTTACTGGACCGGCATCAATATAACCAGACTTGTCCGTCGGTCTGATGACATTTCATTTTCACTGCAGGGAGTAACTTGCATGGTGATATAATTACACAATTTCTGGTATATACTTACTCGCATTGTGATATTGTTATAGTCCCTGACATAGTTATATACTTGGACAGCCTCTGATTTAGCTTTTCCTATTTCAGACATGTTGGGTGGCCTCAGTTCCACTTTTGCATATTTGATGAAAATTGGCAGACGGTCTTTTGCCATGTTAAAAATATCTGTAAAAGAAGGAAAGAACACAATTATCCTCAAATATATCTTATCAGATTTGGACTTAGAGTTATCATGGTTCTTGCACAAACTGTCACTGAATGGCAGACAATCTGCCCAAGTTTAAAACAATAGATTTGGTAAGTGAATAAAATACACAACATGAATGGAATCAGTATTTGCGATCTTGCGTATTTCCAATGCTAATTTCAAAACCATGGGTTTGAGAAGAATAACGAAATGAAATGAGCAGTGTGTGAAACTGGGATTATTGATGGAATAGCCCAGGGGTGCTATTCCAAATGAAATTTGAATAGCCCCATTAAAATTCGGATAGCCCAGATGTCATTTGTTAGGTATGATTGAACAAACAACATTACAAAATTCAAATAAGGATTTAATTTTCATATTCCATTTCAAATTCAATTTCCATTTCTTGCAAGTTTTTACAATTTTCATTGTAACTCTCTTCATCATCTGTGCTGTCATTGCACTTTCGCTTTGGCCTTATCAAGGTCATATAACCATGTATAATCTTTAATAGATTTTGCAACTGCATGTGCATTTAAAACACGCAATGGCAATCTAGAGTAGTTTGCTTCATTTATTAACTGTCGCAAGGCTTTAGCAGCCTCAGATTGAGCAACGTTTTTCAAGTTCAATTTTGCCTTAGACGCATCTGCATGCATAGATGAAGTTTCATGCTTTTTAATGGAATCCAAACTAAAATTCGAACATCCAGTAAACCAAACTTGGTTACCAGGATGTAAATCTCACGATCGTTTACCCCAAAACTATATACATATAGTACAAGACATTTTTGTATTTTCAAATTTTAGCCAGTCACGTCCGATTTTCCAATGCGATTTGAATTCACCCACTCTAACCTCTTTTTCATACTGTTTTTACTTTTCTATTTTTTCTTCTTCCATTGTTGCTTTACGTTTCGGTTTCATGGAGGGCCTTGCTCCCTCAAAATATTTCAAAGGTAACATGACTGCTACCAGTCTACACGAAAGTTGAAATTTTTACAGGACCACAGGTCTGGTGAAAGTAGAAATTTTACCAGACCTGGAGCCGTTTTACCAGACCGTCAAATTTTGTGTGATCTTGATGGCAATTATGATATATCCAACTCATTATGATAATAAAACAGAACTTTATAGATTCGAAATTGAATTTATTCATTTATTCATCTTGTGAAAACATGGTTAACATATTTCATATATAGCCTTTTCCCGGCCAGACATATCACTTATAGTGGCACTAGCTTTCCTCTTCCCCCTGGCACCACCCCTCGACATAATTTAGTTTGAAATACATTAAAACTTTCTTGTGGTGACCTTCGATTCACAATCGCGCTAGCTCTAACTACTGCAATCACATGATAATATTCAGCGGTCATATTTAAATACGATTGCGTATCCCTGCAGAGAAAAGTATACGCCTGCAGCTTCTAAACATTATATTATGTTATAAAATTGATATATGTGAATAAAGATGATACATATTTATGCAATTACATACTTTTGTTTTGATATGAACGATATATCAACACGAGTTATCCAGGTTTATATTATCATGACATCGATTATGCGGGCGTATTTCATTCGAATATTTAACCATTGGTATCTTGTGTCACACCAATAATTATCAGAGACATATATATATGTTTATATATGTCTCTGTAATGATGATATAAAACTTTTATATGCCATTAAGATGTATAATTCAACCTCTTGTAGGTAATCTTTTATAAAGAAAACTGAATAAAGCTATTTTGATTTAAGGACAAACTTTCGATTTTTCGTACTGGACCGCTGGTCCCGTTTCCGGAAAAAAATACCGACCTGACTCAAAATTTATCGGCGAAAACCGACGGTCCGGTGACTTTCGCGTAGACTGTGCCACTTGATATGATGTAAATTGTGCGATGTTATTCATACGCTTACCTTTATACATGACACAGCATGCTTTGAAAAAAAGTTTGAGTGATACGGAAAGCTGTCTCATTCAAAAGTTTTCGCGAAATATGCTGCTTCAAATACAAAGACAAGCCTATGAATGACATGGCATTGAAAAACAGGATAGCCTAGTCGGACGCGGTCAATTCGATCTGGGATAGCCCGACGAGTTTTGGGGTAGTCACGGGCGGCGGACTACCGCTAATTTCGCACACTGAAAGATCATTTAAAAGATTAAATTAGATATAATTATGTGGTGGTACAACAACTACCAAACTGTCAGACTGCCCATATTACAATTAAATACTGAGTAAAAATTTCTTGCGAATCCTATGAATCGGTTATTATTTTCAACTTAAGGTTTTCATAATAAATATGATTTATTTTACGGTAAATCCTGGTTGGGAAGAAAAATCCCCCAAATAAGCCGTAAAAATTACGGCACAATTTTTAGGTCAGTGTAAGCCCTGCCAGTGACAATAAAATTATGGTAAACTTGATATTGGCAAATGATGAATGAAGCATATTGGTATCTTAGCTCATCCAGACTGGATCATGTAAACTTGGCAGTCACGATGCTGGTATACCAGTATTGTTACAGATACTGGAAGAAAAAATGTACCAGTACTGTACTTACATTACTGGAAAACTAGTATTGCCAAGGACATGAATCTAGTATTACATGTAACTGAAACAGCCGATACTGGAAAACCAGTATTCTTTACAACACACTACTGCACAATACTGGAAAATTACAATACTGGAATACTAGTACATGAATTGTTCAGTATTTTCTCCTATTGTGTTCAATTACAATACTGGTTTCTAGTATTGCTACTGGAATGAACACCAATTCCAGAAACTGGTAATTTACATGTAACTATTATCTACAATTCATTTTCAAAACACTGATTTTAAAATTTAAATTCACAAACGAATATAAAAAACCAGTATCATGATTTAAATGATACTGGAATGCCAGTATTGTGATTTAGGATTCTAGAAAGTCAGTATTGTGGTTTGATAAATACTGCTACACCAGTAATGTGATTGAAAAAGGAGACAAATGAACACAAACTTGTATTTGTTTATTGCATATTTATTTATAAATGCGAGTCTTCTACTTTACATTTCAGGTTGAAGAATTCATTGAGGCATGTCAATTGTAAATGTTGTGATATTTTGTACATGCATACCTGTCAAACCTCCCGGATTATGCGAGAGTCTACCGCATTTTTGAAAATTTTTTCGACAAATCTCGCATTGGCGTCTCTCCCGCACGGAAGAGCTAAAACTCCGGCATTTTAACAATCACCGCCTGCCGAGAATGTTGCTTTCAACGTTTTTTAATTTTCACCACCGACATTGTAAATACAACAAAATAAACAGCGTTACAAAGCTTGAACAGAAAAGCCATCAATCAAGGTAGTTTAAAGTGCTTATGTGACCAGATGCTGGTACATTTTTTTCTTCCAGTATCTGTAACAATACTGGTACACCAGTATCACAACTGCCAAGTTTATAAGACCCACCAGA
This sequence comes from Pteria penguin, assembly GCA_035048485.1. NCBI lineage: Eukaryota > Metazoa > Mollusca > Bivalvia > Pterioida > Pteriidae > Pteria > Pteria penguin. Next base: position 27,070,004 of record CM068589.1, on the reverse strand, counting down.
CTTTAAATATAATCTGTGCGAAACAAGACATCTCATAACTAAATGTAAATTCTATTATTAACATGCTTACGGCAATGACCAATGTGTTTACATATCAAGGTCATGTTAATTTGCTTTTTGTAGATTGATATTGGATGCCAATGTACATCTACATCTCTATTTATAATTCTACCATTAATAACGGATACATTTTCATGAATGCAAACCTCTGTGGGAAGAAAATAGAAATTATTGCAACAAAGACGCAGTCAGAGGAAACTCGATGAAAACATGTAAACTAAATTGCAAATTACATTTAAATCCATCTGGTCTGGCAGTTAATAACCACTGTAGGCGTCCGTAGAAGCCGTATTTCGTAGCCTGCGCCATTCTGCTTTGCAAAAAGTCGTTGTCGATGAGAGACAACCTTCAGTGTCGGCGAAGGACAGCTTCGAGTCGTTTCGTCCCTTTTCTCGCTCGTGGTGAGTCAAGTCGCTGCATGTCGTTTCGTTCCTAAAAAGAGTCGCGGATCGTTGAAACCTTTGTAGTTTGTAGTCTATATTGATTCATCTGATTTACAATACAAAATCATATCTTTTTCAATATATCACTGAACACATTGTAATTAAAACACTGAAAGTAATAAAGTTTCCGAGAACGCATGATTTTGATCATATTCTAATATTTTCATACAACCACAGAAATAATATATACATATGTATTTCGCGTAGTTGTGTGTATAGGAGTGTGTGTGGGTTGCATCGTGAAGGAAATAAAAGAAAGGAGAAATAACTTGAATTACGGACTGATTCATCATAAGTTACACGTCTACTTTAGCACGAGACATTAGTTTTAACCGTCTAGAAGGAGTCAACCAATAGATAGAGCACGGACAAGTCACAACGGGGTTCAATCCCGGGGACCTCCCGAATAAACAAACAGAAAAAAAAAAAACAAACATAACAATAAAATGACAATAGTAAAAACTTAATCCCCACTTAAAAATAATAATAATAAATGAATAAATAAATAAATAAATAAATAAATAAATAAATAAATAAATAAATAAATTAATTAATTAATTAAAAAAATCAGGGCCCGCCTCTGAATACGCGTTCAATTTCTTCTTCTTCAACTTTCTTCCTGGTGAAGTACTGTTCTCATGGTACGTAACTTAGTAACGGCCCATTGTAGTGGTACAGGACGTTATTACAGTAAGGTTAAAATTCCTAATCACAGAATTAAACTTGATCCTGGCTTGGTGTAATGTTGTGGGCACTTCCTGGATGTGGCTCCAGAAGCTAGAGTTACATGTAGCCCCACAGGGCAATAGTCCTCTACCTTACAGATAGGGACCAAAATGGTTGTCTCTGACTCCGACGACACAGAGGCATGGTCTAGATGTTGCATTAAAAGCGTTTATATAACATTAATCATGTTAAACTGATCTATGGCAATCTAGATTGTTGTAGGTAAGATACGAATAATAAAAGTATTAAACCTATAATGTAACATAGAATGCCAGGGACAAAACACATGTTTATTTCTAAATACTGAATTATTTTATGGAGTTGACAGAGATAGAGAGATTTATTGCACTAAAACAATGATGCGTTACTATCCGTTTGTATTTTCAATTGCAGGAAATGAAACTATGTGCTTTCTACATACAAGATATCAAACTTCGGTCTTGAATACAATAATTCATTATCAATTCATAGACCATCAGATAATAATTGCTATTATGCACCAAAAAGGTTTTTAAATTGTTCTGTGTAAACATTATTGATTAAATATCACAACAGACGAAGTGATATGTAAATAAAATAATTCGATGACATCACATTAGGAAAATAAAACATAATCAACAATATAAAAATAGATCGTACATCAATAATTTAATATAGTGAAATAACCTAACCACTGAAGATCGGTCCCAATAAAAGTCTTAATATAGGGCATGGACGGGGTTCAAATTTTAAGTCGATTTCAACAATTCTTAGTCATACAGTGACATGGTCACAGGAAATTATTGTGGCGAAATCCGGCATTCGATCTCAGTCTGCATCGCACAAAAGGTGCTTATATAGGCACTTCACTCAAGTATGCTCCCTTTATAGGAAACGTGTATCACTACCATCAGCATCATGAATAGGGTATATTATTTCTTACCTTCCCCTTCCCATACACACACATTTGTCATATAGTAAGGATGTCATTTAGGTCTACGTGTCAGATACCATTGTTAAATAGTCGACATAATTTCCGGAGAGGCCAATATAGTATTTGATAATTCGACAATACATTTGGCGAGTCAACATAGTTTTCTGAATAGTATTGGTTGCTTGGCTGATTGGTGTTTTACGTTGCTTTCAACATTTTTTTCAGTTACGTGTATATCGCGACATGGAAGCAGGAGTTAACCAACCTCTTAAACACAGTGGCGCAACCCGGGAATCGGCGCTGCAAGCCATTCTGAATAGTATGACAAGTCGATGTAAATGACTGATATTCAGTGTAATCTCTGAGTCCGATTCTTGGCGAGGAAGTGTAAATTCTGCCAAAGGTCAGCAGTTTATTCCTGGGATGACCTGCCAAAGACAGTGGTGGATCCAGGATTTCCGAAAAGGGGGGACGCACATGTGTATTAGTAAAACTACACAGCCATTTTTTGTGCCAAATCTGGGTTTTTACTTGTAAATATGTGACAAAAGGGGGGGGGGGGTGGGGTGGGGTTGGCCCCCCTCTAAACCCCCCACTGAAAGGTTTGCGGTTTACTCATCAGATGAGCAACCAAAGGTGAGGGGTTTACTACTGAGATGACCTGCCAAATGTAGGCAAGACTTGGAAAGTCTGCGAAAGGTTTGCCGTTTTCCCTTGGAACGTTCTGTCAAAGGTTTTTCTATGATAAGGTCTGCCAAAGACTGGGGATTTTGACGGTTTACCCCCGATATCCCGGTGTCCTACCACACTTATTACTGGATACAGTTACCGTAATTGAATAACAATATCCTAATTAATGACATACACATCAAACGACCAAAATATATCATATTATATATAGTGCGGTTACAGTTATTTGTAAACAATCAATGTGAGCAAAGCGCTAGACCGGCCTAGAAAGAAGCTTTTTTATCATTTTGATCTTACCGGTGTGAAAGGGGATTAGGGGGAGGGGAGTACTATCATAGCCAAAACTGCCTGAATATTTTCCAGCGGTTTACTGATTATTTTCTGATATATTCCTTTAATACGGATTAGACCACAGAATTCAAATATGGCGAATTTGCGAAACAGTAAAACGAACGCATTTCTCCGCATGAAGAAAATTTCGGCAACGGAGCTAGGTCAATTATAACTCCAGCGAATTGAAATTGAAAGTCTAAGGTGAAGCTCATGAAGACGACTTTAGATCCTATATAAATATCGGAGATTTTACGAAATTGTGATGTTTTAACTCAAAACAATGATGATTCTAATTGATACTTTATGTGCTTTATTGAATTCTACCAGGAAAATTCATGGGGCACCGACGGGGTAGTATAGTAAGACTGACATTTCAAACAAAAACGTATTCCATAGACACCGGGCATGAGCAAAAATCTGTACAATGACTGCAACGTAAATAAACATTTTTCTGATTACCTCTATGTACTATTAGTTACATTGTCACCATGTGGGTTTGTACGGAATAATACAGGATAAATAAATCTCATATCGGGCGAGGCGAAGTGAGAGGGGGTTCTACTTCATTACCCCTCCATTTTGCGGCATGGAGACAGGAGATAACCAACCTTTTACACAAATAATTGCGATCCCGGCATCAAACTTTTAGAAGTTGTAAGATGTGTACTTATATTCAGAAGAAGTGAAAAGATATACATACATATTACACCATGGCGCCGAAGAAGGGTATATATAACTAAAGGCACAGTGATATCTGTATCATCACGAGGGGTAAGCATCGCCTGCTGTACTAGCTACAACCGCCATGATTATGACCTTCTACGTCGAACACTCTCCTTGGATATTGACGCTTACTCACTTCACACTGCACTTCAGAAGCCATGGACTACAGCTGTATTAGATGAAATCGTGACACTGTACATTGCTGTTATTGAAGACCAAAAGTGTTTGAATAAGGACATCTCCGTATAAAGCTGCATTTAAACATCTGTATAGAGAATCCGGCAAAACATAGCGAAAGGAAATTAGTCATGGGGTGTCAAAAAAGTTCATTACTGAGTGCATTTTCTTTTTCTCAGACGACGGGCGAAATTGAGTGAACCAGTTTCGCAAGTAATCTTTATTTTCATTATTTTAGATACAACTGCAGAATAATTTTCAATTTCCTATTTTGTATGGATCTAAGGTAATCGTATTATTGTATAGCACAGCTATATTCACAGAACGTGTTCATTTAAATATGTAAAAACTTGACATTGTGCTCGATAAATATTTCTGGCATGCCATCTACCACTTTGAACACATAGTGTGCTCTCCCTATATTTTGGCTTTGAAAGGTTCAGATACAATTGTTATTTTTTAGCTTTTGAAGTCTTTATGGGTGGATACAATATTATGCAAAAGAGAATTTGGTAGGTTTCATATGAAACATTTTCACTTTACTCTTACGTCACATTTTTAAATGATAACTGCACGTTGTACATAAATTCAAAACTACGCTGCGGAGGAACTTCTACGTGCCAAAGTCATCTGTCTAATATGAAAGAAATGGTTCGGACAAACAACTAGCGGGATTCGAATTCAAGAAACCATCGAAAGAACACAAGATGACGTAGTACTGCACTGATTTAATCCATTAGTCACGTCCAAGTACTCTAGACTGCCATGACTGTTTACAGTAGATAAGTCAAAACAAGACATTATGTAGAAATTTGGTAACAGTGTAAGTTATTGCTTTTAATCAAAATATCCAAATTGAGCGCTTGGTAAAAACAGTCGATGCATGGAGGTATACTGAAGCAACATGTATGACGAAGAAATGTGGCTATCAAAGCGGCCACCAGTATTATATATGATATATTTGATCAAGCCCGGGTTCGATTCCGACGTGGAAAAAAGACCTGGGTCCGGCGCCATAAACTGAGAATATACTTAAGTCAAAAATTCATATTCTTCTGTTCATCAATGAATTAATAACTGGGATTTGGATTTTATTTAGTTTTATTCTACTGATAAATAGAATTAAACCATTCTGCATTAAAATTTATTTGAACGTTTGATAATGGAATAAATTAAAATGAAATTTTTGACTTAAGTATATTCTCAGTTTATGGCGCCGGACCCAGGACATCAGTATTGTTGAAGAAGAAAAATCCTGTATTGTCGATGACTTTTCTATCAATAGTAAGCACCAATAATTACCGGTCACCATTACATTACATATGTCATTTGATAACTTTTGACATGTAATCACTTTTGATCAGAAAAATCAAGTAATCAAATGACACATAGTCGAAATGATTATAATATAACATATATTTTCTTATAGTATTATGCAAATCATATGCTCACTCTCCATCTATTGTTTGAATTGATATTCATTTTATGTTATACGTCCCATGTACTTATATCTGTCTGATGTGTCCTATGTTTTTTTTTATAGTATTTTGAAATAATATTATATGCTTACTCTCTTCCTCCAGCTATTGTTTGAATCGTTGAAATTCATTATGTATTTATATACATGTATGTATTTTGTGTTCGTTTGATGTGCCGCATGGCATAATGAATGAAGAACTGGAACTTGATATCATTGTGACGAAGCTTTATATCTAAGATCTTACAGTCGAAAAAGAGCGAGAAGGAAGCTAGAACACTGATAAAGTCATAAAGGGCCCAGCTGATAGGCTTAAAGTTAGGGCAAATACGCTGGGAAAATATTCCCAAGGTCCCACAATGCCGTAACGACAACACCCCCCCCCCATCCTATTCCAAAAAAAAAAAAAAAAAAAATATTGAAATTAAAAGCAATCGTTCTCTGCTTTTTCCTAATATTACACACAAATATACAAAAATCTTCTCATGTTATTTCATTTTCTGACGTAATACCAAGTTATCATATATGTATCAGATGGTGCTGTAATCCTTTTATTATATGAAAATTAAGTCCACCCCAAGTCCCTTAACTATGTTAAAACAAAGCTGATAAGTTTGAAAGTTGTAAAGGGGGTCTTCCTTTGCCTCATATATAAATTTATGAAAATCTTCAAAAGGAAACTTAAGTAATTGAGTGATCGTCAAATGCCCGATATCACATATTTTGCCCACTTGTTCATTATGACGTCATAAATAAATGGCCCGTCAAACATGAATTTGATTATGACGTCATAATGGAACTTCGTAATGGGCGTGGTTAAAATTGGATCAGGCGATCCCTCAATTGTGTGTGGTAGAAAGTGCTGATGGGCACACAGAGTGATTACTATAGGGCACTTGCCATATGACCGGGCCATAAGTAAGATGACCCCCATTGAGATCATTACGACAATCACCGAGTCTGAATATTATTTTCAACTTATATGGCTCGGTCCTTACTCGGTTTATGGCGCTTCCATTTAGTGAATAGTGCTGCTCTTCATGTAGTTATAACCTTGAACATCATTGTAGAGACGTTGTAGAAATGCGCATATATTACACGAATTCAATAATAGTATGCATGTTTTAATTGTTATCATATCCATATCATAAGAACTATATATTACCGGGGGTACTTAAGACTTTGTGAATGTTGTTTGTAGACAGGCTCTATATACAGGATTATCAATGTCAAAACAATGATGATCTGATCAAATAAACATTGGCGCTCATCGACATTTGACAACTGATGTCAGAAGTGAGGCTATCGTACCTGAAAACCTAATGCTACAAAAAAAATCACAACATTGGCCGGAGTTGAATCCTGGGAAAGCTCCAAACTGAAGTCATCTCTTTTTTTTTCCCAGCGGTCCATGAATAAAGTATCATAGTGTCACAGTACTTATAACCATTGTGTAAAACACATCATCAATCTGATTCAAATCACAGTTCATTTTCAGCTTTAAAAGCAAATAGCCAGGATGAAAACAATAACATCATAAATATATATAGAAAAGAATAAACCATGTTATGCTAATACCTGTATCAATTTTATTCATTCCACATATTATCAAACATCAGTCATTAAGGATAAATCAATGATTTTATTTTACCGATTCCAGTGCAAACACTTTACAATGCGTAAGACGGATGTTTGACTTTGTTACCATGGTGATCTACATTGAAGTACAGGCACCACAGACACCACCGTCTTCAGTATATTCTGCCCGGCCCTGTGTGACGGATAACGTATCAAAGAAGTCACAAAATATAAAAACACAATCATTTCAACCCTAATCTCTTCTTTTCCTTCTCCTTTTTTCTCACAACATCTATATTCCTATCTTTCCACGAACTTTTCCGCAATTTGATTGGTCGATTTCCAACATATTTTCCTGGAAGAAAAACAAAGAAAGTATGGCAATGCTGAATATTCAATAAACATAGACTAATTCTCAGTTACAAAGCTTGCCTCGACTGAGAAATAATTATTCTATTAAAAACTTCCCAGGGTTAGCGGCTGAGAAATAATTATTCTATTAAACACTTCCCAGGGTTAGAGAGACACGATATAACCTGCAAGTGGCGCGGTGTGTAGAGTTCTAAACCTTATAAGGAATAAATGATAGAAAGGGTTTGTAACCAACCGATTATTTAGTCGATCATCGATCGAATACATACATGCTTCCGACTTTAACCGATGATCGATTACGAAAATACTCCTATGATCCATCACTATTCTGCTCTTTGAAAAATGTTTAATAGAATAATTATGAAAGACAGCAATTAATGCTAACGAGTAATCTTTGCACATTTTACTAGACGATATTTTTGAATTTGTTGTGTCTTTCTTTTCAGTTTTACTTTCACTGTATTTCAAATCTTGTTACAATATACAAGTCGAGACAGAGACTCAGTTTGCTCGGATAGACGTGAACCCCCTTATTCGTTCGTCATTTGCATTACATTCATATATATGATTCACTCACTGGTGTGTATAATTGAGTTCTTCAATAGATAAATGTCTGATGAACTGTTTTGATTAAAACAATACATGTAGTACTTTACTTTTCGATTATAATCCACTTTCAAAATTATAATCGCTTGTCGAAAATCGGAAAGGAAATCAACCGAATTTCGATTATAATCGATCGTCGTCTCCTCTCTACACCAGAAAAAACAAACAGACGATTAAACAAGCAAACAGATGGGTAAAAAATATGCCCGGATCTATCCATCCGAGGGCATGAAAAATCGCGATAAGCATTAAATACACGTATATATATGCGCAATATGTTTTTTTTTAATTCTAAGAGACAAGTCAACTGTGGCATATAATATTATTTTCGAGATTTTCGTTTCGAACCAGTCTTGCAAGCTTACGCTGATATAAAGTTTTTGCGAATAAGATGTGTTTTACAGAAGTATATGTAAGTCTGTAGGTGAAACACATCATGTTCTCTCAACTCTGGATTTATGTTAACTCGTCACACGCCCACACTGATTCAAAGTCGCACTAACATAATTCAACTGGAAGTCAAACATCAAGGAAAGCAATTCTTATTGATCAAAAATTGAATTAAGTACACATTTTATACCCGACTTAGACTAATTAATATATTCTTATAGACTATTTCGCCTTTGTTCTCCTTCCATTCAAGGAAATACTATTCTCCGAATCAAAGCGGGCGGAATTATCCGGATGAATACGGTCATTAGAATACCGGAACGGCCGACAATTTAATTCATACATCAACAACTCAAGCAAATGATGTGGAAAATGATGACTAAATATACGATCCAATCCGGAACGACCTGTACAGAAGCTGAAGAATACCGTCGACGTCACAGTCAATGTGAAAATACATTAAAAAGAAACGTCTGTCATGTCACTTGCAATTACAGTTCATGGAAAACTTGAGATTAATGGACCCCTGCAATGCCTGTGTTTAGATCGACCAAATTGTAAGAACGGGGTTACTAATGTAGGCTATGATATCGTATGAGAATTGGGATTAAGTAATATATGGATATGTAATGTAAATATTGATGACGAATATATCATATTATTATGCAATGGCATAAGAGACTTTTGGATGTTTATAAACAATAAATTTTGACTGACATTAACACCCCATCTAAATGTTTGTTTTGTGTGTTTTTTGTTTGTTTGTTTTTTATGTTTGTGTAGTTTTTTTTTGTTTTTTTTTTGGGGGGGGTTGCTTTTTTTTTTTTTTTTAAACATTATTGACCAAATTTCATAACAGCCATAATCCCTAAAATCCATTCACAATCAGCACAGCAAATATATCAGTAAAACACGACTTTCTTCACACTCTTCATCTGATGAACTTTACCGTTACGAAAATATACCTCTACAAAGACGCACTGGCACAATTTGTAAACCAGAAAATGTAGATGAATTTCACTTTATCTCAAAATGTCTCTACTATCACAACATTAGGAGCCTAGTGGCCTACTGTCCGCGCCACTCACTCTGGAAACTGGAAAATCTGGATTTTCAGTTATTCATCTTCAGAATAATTTCAAAAAGGCAAAACCATTCGATAGATCTTGTTTAGTCGTAACTTTTGGTGTATGCTATATGTTTGTATGAAGAAGCGTTCATATTTTATAGAAAAAAATCTAATTTAGATAGGGCGATTTCTATGTTAAATTTTGACGTGACGCCGCCAAGATTCCCATAGACTCAATGTTAAACATCGGCGACGTCACGTCAAAATTAACATAGAAAAAGCCCTATCTAAAATGATTTTTCCCCATAAAATACGAATGCTTCTTCGTAGAAACATGTAACATACACCAAAAGTTACGACTAAACAAGATCTGTCGATTGATATTAATTTTGTATAACTATTTTAAAGATAAATAAGTGAAAATCCAGATTTTTCGGTTTACAAAGTGAGTGGCGCGGACAGTAGTGGTATCGCGCTGGACTCCTGATCGGGAGGCCGGAGTTCGAGTCCCGCCCTGGTCATGCCGGTGTTCTGTCATTTGGATGAGACAGTAAAAACCGAGGCCCCGTGTCGTGGTATGCATGGCACGTTAAAGATCCCTAACTGCTTCGGGTAGGTCCGTTGCAAAGGTCGAAATTTGTAAGCCGTATGCCGTCACCATATACGTGAAATATTCGTGGTGTGACGTTAAACAAAATCAATCAATCAATCACAACATTAGAGTTACGTTTTTGAAACCTTATTACTACCGTAGACCCTCTGTCTTCATATTTGTTCAACTTTTAAGCACAAACAATACAAAAGACTTTGCAAAATTCTGGAGAATTTGTTAAACAAGCATTTAGCTTGAGTGAAAATGTGTAAACCTAGATGAAAGTGTTCATTTTGTACATGTATGTTGTATTATCAGTGGCGGATCCAAGATTTCCGAAAAGGGGGCACATGTGTATTAGCCGAACTACTCAGCCGTTTTTGGTTCAAAATCTGGATCTTTACTAATAAATATGTGGCAAAAGGGGGGGGGCTCCCTGATTATGTTCTTCTTATATATAGTAAACAGACACCGTCGATATTATGTTCATGTAATAAATATACCAAGTGTCTAGGTGACACTGACTATATATATACGTGTGTGTGTGTGTGTGTGTAGGTGTGTGTGTGTGGTTATTTGTAGATCAAGTAGTGCATGCACAGCACTCGAACAATTTACATATTTCAGTGCATTTTATGATTTACTAAAAGCCAACTTAAGATTGATCAAACCACAACTTCTCCGACATTGATTTCAGGGAGTATTTCAATTAAAAAAAAATGGTTTCAAAAGTTGAAATAACTAAAAAAAAAAAAAAAAAAAAATAGAATAAAAAAATTAGCATTGAATTGCACCATTCCACTTTCGTTTTCAATGTGTTAATCTAAGAATTTTAAGACTTGCGTGTAAAACATGAACACGGAGTGAACAAACAGTCCCTGCGTCTTGACAAAATCAGGGCATAATTTGTGTGAAGATAACCGATGATAAACTGTATATAGTCCTGGGGAAAGCATAATATCGCATAATGGTCACATGAAGGAGTTTGGTTTAGTATGAATTGTTTCTCCGTATGTCCGAATCAAGTCTAGATTCGACCAAGGTAATATTAAAACTTGCTTTACAAATGACAAGTTCATTGCAAATGATATCAAATATTTGAAAGGGGTGTCTTTTTCTAACTTTAAAGTTTTGTTATTTAAAGTGAGCACATGACCATGTGCTCACATTAAATAACAGACATTTAAAGTTAGAAAAAGACAGAGGTAAGCTGATGCATAATTTTATTAATTTGAATGACGAAACACACTGGCAAATTTACTTACATTAATATACTTTAAATCACTTATATTTCGAGTGGCTTTATTTTCGCTAAGATATCAATATTGATATATTTGTCTCAATATTGATATATTTGCGAACCGTACTTTTCGCGATTCATGTTATATTTTAGAGACAAGATAGCTAGTACTTCGGTGTCGTGTGAAATAGTAACTAGCAACTGCAAAAATAACAATCCTCGCGAATAATAAGTGAGGTCCAGTTATTGACACGAGTCTGTCTTTGAAGTTTTGACTGACACGAGGGTCTGAGTTCTATCAACGATACAATCAAAGGGACAAACTTAATAAGTTTTTTTTCTGATATTCAGCTTAAGCAGAACTAATTCAGCTTAAGCATAACTTTACAATAAATGTACTTAATGGCATTCATGGCGGATGCGGCTTGCCAACAGGGGACGCTAACTCCTCCCGGGCATCTGGTCTTGCCTCTGAATCTCAGACGTCCGTGAATGCCCACCTTGGTACATTGTTGTTAGTGACATAGTCATGTGACACCAGTTACTTTCGTATTTTACATTAACACTTCCTGAAACTTGTAATTACAAGGCAACATTGATACTTCTTTCAAAGCTAAAATCGCCCTCGCTTAGTCTTCTATCACAGTAAACGAGTCTATATTATAGATTATGGTCTAAGAAAGAACGTGTACACACAGACCGTTCAAACTTCATCTGACAGCACAGTAAATCATAACCATGCGAAGGATATAAAGGTCTTGCAAGGATATTCTTTTTAATATAAAGGTGTAAAAGAGGAAAAGTGGAACATCCATCACTCTGGTAAGATTTTATGTCCAATTTCTTTAAAAAATCTATTCACTATTATGAAACCGAAGCTTTTCCAAATTTCAGATGTTACATGTCTTCAAATATGTTTTATCTTTTGAATAATTTGAATTATGAAATAAAACAAATACGTAAATAATAAAAATTACAGTGCTTTTAGTTATATTACGGACTTGAGGATATTAATCTACTTTCTAAATAGATACAACCTAGTAAACTGAAAGGTGAAATGTATAGGTATATGTATAATAAGTACATATTTTAGGGATGTAGGGCTTTAGGGGTTTCAGTTACAAACTGGACATGAAAATTACATTTATATCATTGTTTAAGCGTAAAAACTACATACTGGTAACACAAATTTTACTTTGCGTAGTATGCATAGTGACAGGTTGATTCCTAGCTAAAATTTTAAGTAATTAATAGGGAATAAAATACAGGGCTAATATCTAGTTCAATGTAGCTTTGAGGGGTATACTAGGTGTGTGGTGCATAAGATCCGGGTTCGATTCCCGGACGGCGCCACAATGTTTAAGAGGCTGGCTATCTCCTGATTCCTTATCATTAAATAACCGAAACATAGTGTAATCAAAATTACCACGCTATAACCTTGATGCATAATTTGTCAAACAAAAGCAAATAATAATAATAATAAGAATAATAATAGGTGGTTCTGAAGAACATTGTAATTTTGAACCGAGTCACTCAAGCGTAAAATCATTGTTAAATGCATCATCAGATAGGTGCACTTACGTTTTCATCCTGAGATGAATATAGATCAAGTTTTTTGACTGTAGTACTATACTTTCTCCAAAACTGAGTTACCCCCAAACTACCTAACCTGACACAGCCGGGTACGCGGACGCCGGGGGTATAGCATAATCTCTCAACTTCGTCAAAGTGAGCTTAGAACTGTGAAACCCAAATAAACCAACATTGTAGCATTGAAGAAATAAGGTTGAATATGATAATGCTATTACAACAAATCTTTTCAATGATTTAGAAACGGTTTATTTCATTCTCTCCTTTCGCAAATCATTACACTCTGTCACTCGGACGGCTATTTTCCAGCATCAATTTATCGAGAATAATATTATTTCCATTAGATTGATTTGAAAAGTGATAATTTTCTTTCGACAGTGGTTTTTTTTTCCACAAGCATACTTTGCGTGATTAGCATACTTAAAATCAACGCAATTTCTGTTCATTAGATTTAAAAGCTAAAAAAGGCGATAGAGTTACAACCACCGCGATGTCGTAGGTCTGACCAAGCTAGTCACGTGATGTCGTAGGTCTGACCAAGCTAGCCACATTTAATTCTGAAGGTATAACCGCAAGACAACACAGCTACTAATCACACTAGCCACTACTAGTATGTAAAGTGTGATATGATACCACCAATCCACAGTAATTAGTACAGTATTACAAGTACCGAAATCAAGTAAGATCAAACAACACATGAGACAATGGTTCATGACTACTTCAATACAGATGTATGAACTATAGCATTATAAAGTAAAGGCTGTCATACGGTTGTCTAAAAAGTGACCCCTAACAGGCAGACTTAGAATGGTAGGGAGATGGAAGAACAGATATACAGACAGATGGGCTGACTGACAGATCTAAAGATATTGTCAAAAAAAAAAAAATAAAATAAAAAATCGTACACTTACACTTATCGTTACATACAAAAACTTGAAATGAACTTACTTCAAGTAAACAGACAAATCGAAAAATATTGTAAACCAACGAGTGACCATAGCTAGAGATAACAAGGTTTGTGGGAACACAGAGTTTTGCATTACATCCCAATCAGCCCGATTTTGATAGTTATAGTCGGACTCAAACTTACAAACATCAGATTCCGAACGGAATTCGGTGTCCATGCGCAAAGCTAAGTTTCCTGTGCTGCGATTGTGTAGTGGCGCCACCTGCTTGGTGTAAGTTATAGTAATATAATTATTGTAAACGACTGATCCGAAGCAGAACGGGTTATTCATAATCCTCGGGGGCAAATTTGAACAAAATTTGATGAAAGTATAGCGATGTATTGAAATTTACTGAATGAAAGAAAATTTCACGAAATTTTTAAGATAAATTTATATATTAAATCTAGCTGAGCCATTTGACCAGTCAGCGTGCTTACGATTGTCGGTGTACTGTTTTACGTCACAAGGACATAAGCACACAGCGTATTTACGACAGGATGCATTGATACAAGATGTTCTGGAGTGAGTTTTACTAAAGGTCGTAAGCCCAAACGTAGACGTAAAATTTCCGACTAAGTTTACGTGTACGTCAATTGAATTTTTCATGAAGTCTATGTTCATACATAACTACATTGGTAAACGTTGTATAAGGTGTACGCTACGTTTGGAACTCTTTAGGGAGGAGACAACTATTTCTAAGCAAAGTTTACGTCTACGTCTACATTTGGGCTTACAACCTATAGTAAGATTTACACCAGACCCGTTGCAATGTTATTCAGGACCGGGATGATGTGCACTGTACACTACGTGGTGTACTTTTATTCAAATTCCATCAACATCTTTCAATCTATAGGTGAAACAATTAAATGATGGGTATCATTTACATGTATATATGCAAAGATGCCTTCCGACATAAATTCCTCCGCGAGGGCTGATGTTCAAACGTAATGAACTGAACATATAATTTCAACGACACTGTGAAATGTTATTCACGATATTAGCATCTGAAACACTAGTCTGCATTTCATTGTTAGCGGTAATATTATAACGTAAGCGAAAACACCCGTGCGCTCTTTCTGACAGGAAATACATTTGCCTTGTGATGTCACAAGTTTCCATTGAAAGTCATTCTGTAACATGGGTAGTGCGTCGGATTATAATTAGGTTATGAAGGTTAATGAATGCCTGTGTTCCTCCCAGTGGAGGACAATGATACGATGATCATAGAATCATTATGTCATTGCCAGGCACTGAAGTCTTCAGGTACAGGATCAAAGTTTTAGGACTGGTATAAACTGGCTAAAAGCACTACGCACAGAGCTCGGTTCCTTTTTCTCTTCTTAACGTAACGTCAGCAAGATTTCGTTTTCATGTTTACGGTGACAGCGTATGTATATGACTCCAGACTTCAGCATTCTTTAATTTTCGTTAGTTCGTCAAGTTCCTACTACTTTGTACCTGGACTACTTCTCCCATCAAAACCTCCACTACTACACACTACACATAAAGACTTGTATGTATAAATCATCCCAGTCCTCTGTGCTGCAATCAACGACAATCAACGTTCGCTTGTCCGTCTTTATTTGGCTTATGTGGCAAACGTATATATACATGCTGAAAACAAACACGACTTTTTCAGTCACATCTATTCTGCACTGATTTCGATCAATCAGAACTTGTCAAAGCAATTTACACGGTAAAAATTAAGTGCAGTCTCATATGAGTAAAATGTTCCTATAAATCAAAGAGTACCTAATACCAGGCCATACAAGATTTTATTTCCCACGTGTAGAATATAAAATAATACATCTCGAATGACAGAGGTGGAACTGCTTCTATCCACTTCTACTAATTTGGACCTATCCTTAGATATGCCCATAGGTTAAACTTGCATATAAATGAATGCGTTGATACGACCATATCTACTCACATGAGAAAATCTGAAAGTTAAAAATACTCAAGAGAAACAATGTTGTCAAGAGAAGGCGTTTTCTATTGAAAATTGTGAAACAGATGCAAGGTATTAGCAATTTTAATACCTAGTTAACAAGGATAAGATAAAGGAGTGTTCGAAACTATTCAAAGAGAAGCAATAATTGTGCATGAATGAGAGAATCTGGAGCCTAATCCAGACATAAGTTGGAGTTAATGATAATTAAGTGACCGCTTTACCTTCCTGCCAGAGAAATATAATGCCTAACAGGTCTTTATCGTCTATGAGTACTTACCAGGAACGCTTTATCTATATATACACGACCACACCAGGTTATCGGAGAAGATTTATTTATTGTATATAGATTACTTATGTGACTATAACACTCCTTGGAATACCTTTGTAATGAGATACAAGAAAAATACTGATGCAAAGCATCAATTCGGCGACAGAACCGAGTACCTACGAAACTGTTCGCTTTCTGTGAGTAGAAATCATTTCGATGATCATAATCTGAACCAACATAACGATCGAGTAAGAGGAGCGAATCAGAGTCTGTAATGCACAAATCTTTTCCTAATGCAGGGAAAAGGATGTGAGTAAATAAAATCAGTGAAAGCAACAACAAGAGGAAATCAACTGACTAATCACTGTTTAAGGACGAATAAAATATATCCCGAGTTACACCTAACATGAGTTAACTTTAGGGGAAAAACATTTAGTTTACAAAAAAAAAAAAACAAAAATAATAATAACTAAAACCGTCCCAACGTGACAAATACCCCCGCGGCAACAAAATCCAGGATAGGGCATAGAACTATATATATGACCAATATTTAAGTTTTGGAGAAGAATGTGAATGTCAAGGGGGTTGTGTAAATTCTTCTTGTATCAGTGTACAGGACTTGTCATACAGAATACACACATGTAAAATGGACTCCCTATCTCTCTATGACTATACTTTACCGTCAAAGTTAAAATTTTTCCAAAAAAGTCAAATGTCAAGGCCACGGTCAAAATGCCGGTACTGACTGAAAGGTCTTGCCACAAGGAATACACATATATATTATGAAGGTCCCATCTCTTTTCTTTCAAACGTTATGGCTAAGGTTAAAGTTTTTTAAAAAAATTGGTAAAACATCGAGACCAAGGTCAAAAGGTAAAAAATGTTGGTATCGACAAAAAGGTTTTGCCAAAAGGAATACACATGTGTAGTATGAAGGTCCCATCTCTATTCTTTCAAAAGTTATGGCTAAGGTTAAAGTTTTTAAAAGGTAAATCAAATGAATACCAAGTCTCTTTTGGTTCATAAGTTATGGCTGAGGTTAAAGTTTTTAAAAAATAGGTTAAATTTCAGGCCAAGGTCACAAGGTCAAACATTTTGGTACCAAAAGAAAGATCTTGCCACAAAAATATACATGTGTAGTATGAATACCCAGTCTCTTTTGTTTCAAAAGTTATAGCTAAGGTTAAAGTTTTTAAAAAAAAGTCAAATGTCAAGGCCAAGGTCACAACGTCAAAAATTTTGGTACCAAAAGAGAGGTATTGCCACAAGGAATATACATGTGTAGTATGCATACCCAGTCTCTTTTTGGTTCAAACGTTATAGCTAAGGTTAAAGTTTTTAAAAAGTAGGTCAAATGTCAAAGCCAAAATCACAAGGTAAAAAATTTTGGTACAAAAAGAAAGGTCTTGCCACAAGGAATATACATGTAAAGTATGAATACCCAGTCTCGTTTGGTTCAAAAGTTATGGTCAAGGTTAAAGTTTTCTGGACAGACAGACGGACAGACGGACGAACAGACGGACAAGGTGATTCCTATATACCCCCAAACCTCGTTTGCCGGGGGTATAATAAATAAATAAGTAGATAGATAGATAAATGAAACAAAAAAATAATAAATAAATTAATTAATAAATAATAGGCGTAGAAATATTTTGCGCTCGCAGTTTTTACTATGAATAAATCAAAATGTTAATTATGCCCTTTCTTCTTATTTTCACAGTCGCTTATTTCCATTTCCTTCTAAGTAGTAGGGCTACATCACTATATTCAGACGAACACAAAATATGACGTAAACAGCTTTTCCCAAAATACACGAGACCATGAACCAAGAATACCCCCCCCCCCCCCCTCCCATCAATATGTTCTTCAGAGCTTCGGCTGGCTGACCATAACAAGGACGTGAAAGATCATAGACAAAGCACATCATTTGCATAGTTATAAATATAATTGATGGACGATAGTTTTACGTCACGTACATGATGGCGGCATCTGCTTGATACATTTCATAGAAATTTACATTTTAGCAAAAGACCCACCCAAAGCAGTGACCTCATTTTTCTCATCCGAAAAACAGGAAATCAGTGTGTCCACGGTGGATGTTGAATCCGGGACCTCTCTGTCACCAGACGAGCACCTTATCCATCCAGCCACATAGGCTCTATAAATATTCCACTGATTTAATTAAGAGCTGCTGATAAGTACTCGAAGTACGTCATTTTCCTTAGGAATGGTTTTGGAGATGGGGAGTGTCAGATTTTTATTTATGGAAAAAAAAGATTTAGAATATTAATGCCGGTGTTATATAGTAGTTCCCCCCCCCCCTCCCCCGGAAAAATGACTATATAGTGGTTTTTCCCCCATGGCGGAAAAACTACTATATAGTAGTCTTTCCCCCATAGTAGTTTTCCCCCTTACGTAACGGTTTGGAAATTATACACATTTCTTCTGTGTCAGTCAGATAACATTTGAAATACAAATGTACTATAGTTATAGCCTGTGGATCAAACCGATGGTGCTATGGTTAATGGGTTTCTATATACTGTTAAGTGTTTTGTTTGTGCGTGTGTGTGTATATTTATTTTTTGTTTTATTTATTTATTTACAAGTCTTTCTTTTTATATATTTACCGATGTATGCTATTTTCTTCTATTATTTCATTGTAAAAATTGTCGTTTACTTGCGTATAGATGTCAATCATGACGTCAGGCTGTGACTCAAGATTCGATCCCAGGTAACATTTCATAATACATTATGAGTAAAATAGGAATTTATCAATCTAAATGTTCCAATGACAAATATTAGAACTGAACGTGCAAGAATTCCTTGAACATTCAATTCCTAAATAAATTAAGACTGATGCATTATATATATATATCACAATATCGCTCATCATGTACAGAGTACATGAAAATAACAGAAGGGAATTCCACCCAGGTGTCCACGATTTGCAATCTACGACAAGGCTTGTTTAGTCGCAGATGTTGTAAATAATGATCACAAGAATGTGATTTCCTTGTCCCTTACGCAAAGTATGAAAGGTTTCATCTTCAAGTATCTATATGATAAGTTTCAAAGCTCTACACCCTTTTGTGTAGAAGATATAGTCAAGGTTAAAGTTTTTGAAAAGTAGGTCACACTTCAAGGTCAAGGTCATTAGGTCAGATGTCATGGTCCCAAATTCAAGATCTTATAACAAGTTATCTATATATGATGTTCAAAACCCATTCTCCTTTTGATACAAAACATACAGCCAAAGTTTAAGTTTTTGAAAACGTAGAACACCAAGGTCAAAGTCACTAGTTAAAAATCATGGTTCCAAATAAAAGGTCTCATCACAAGAAAACTATATGTGGAGTTTCAAAGCCTTGTACCTCTTGGTACAAACGATTAGTTAAGGTTTTTGCCACAGGGTAAGAGTCACAGACATGTCAAAAACTAGATGCCCCCGAATGGCATAAAAATGAACTTGTTTTTCTTTTTTCCATTTGTATATATATAAATTTCTCGGATTAAATAAAGATATCTCGAATGAAATTCTAGTAGATAAATCTCTGTACATGTTCTAAATATATGCATTTGTATTTGGAAAAGAGATTTTAATTGAAGACATTTCTACTTAAGAAAATGAGATATTTCTAAATTAATTGGATATAGCTCCATGTAAAAAAATGAGATATCTCCATTTTAAATAGAAATCTATTTATTGTTAACAAGGTAACAAGATGGATTTACTTACATATATGTGTGAAAAGAAAATCCGGAATTTCACATTGGGGGGACAATCCACTATATAGTAGTTTTTCCCTGGTGGAAAAATGGCTATAAGAGGAGGGAAAATGGCTATATAGCCAAATTTTCCCCGGGTAAAAAAGTACTATATAGCCATTTTTCCGGAGGGGGGGAATTACTATATAGCCATTTTTCCGGGGGGAAAATGGCTAGGGGGAAAACTACTATATAACACCGGTTTTAAATGATAGTATATACAATTCATGATGACATAAAGAACTAAAATTACACAACTCTGATACTCTGTGCGCGACGACAATAGAGATGGAAAGTGTGGTCGTTCTTCGATTTATAAAACAGATTCCTCTCTGGCGTCTTATTCACAAAGAAACTCAAGTCTAAGTGTAAAACTTGAGACCTATAATAGCATATGTCATAACTCTAAGAACTAGTACAAAGTTTTTCTGTGAATACTATGCCTGATAATCTCTTCTTTTGACTAATTCTTATATTTACAACACATATCATTAAAAGTCTCAATTTTACACTTAGACTTAAGTTTCTTTGTGAGTAAGACACCTGCAGCAGACCCTGAAAGTTTGTTTATGTAGTAAAAAGTGTTTATGGTTCTACATGTACAAACTCCAGAATGAGACAACATGATATCACGGCGTTCTTTTATATGTTTTACCAGCATGATAGAATAGCAATAAAGCATTTAAGGGAAATAATTCGGACTGACCAAAGTTACATCTACACATCCATCACTAATTTCTGACCGTCGCATTGTAATGTACTAGTTAGTCTAATAGTGGGACATTGGCCCTTTCTATTATTGCATAAAACCTTTATTTGGTCGTTTTTAGCATGAGCAATTGATGCATTAATGACATTCAAATTCATGAAAACTTCGTTAAGGATGCCAGTATCTATGTACATGTAATATAAATAAGTACAGACAGGTATTGTCGGTACACATTTTCGGTACAGTATAAGAACTGTGTACCAGTGCCGAACCCTACAGCAGTTATTGTTCGGTTTGTTTAACGTTATGCGACGTGGAGACAAACATGTACATGTAGCTTTATAACGTAATGTGTCCATCTTGCGACAGGAGAATAAAATCTGCTAAATAATTGATATTTTTACCGTTTACAACTGAATAATTTTTAGACAAAATTCAATAAATATTCAGTTGCTCATTCAATCTGGAAATTATAATAGCAGAAGTTTACAAATTGGTTTCTGCTTCGTTTCTTAGATTAAGGTGCAAAAATAAATTATATGTCGAAAGATGACGATAGAATATTCCATAAACTGGTATTCGTATAAAACAAGTAAGTAAATAAATATTGGAAATTCTACAGAGAGTAAGCTTTTCTTGAGTTCAGGGGGTGCACAACACAGCCAAGTTCAACAAGATGTTCTATGCATTGTTATATAAACATGGGTACGGGATTTATATCGCACATAGCACTTAATTTGGTATAAAGTTACTGAATGAGGCAATTTCGTGTTACGGACATCAACTGATTCTGTAAAATGTATTGGAAATATTCTCAACACGTATTAATAAGAATATAGAAGCTCAATACAAAAGTGGAAGGGGGGGGGGGGGTTGAAATCGGACCATAGGTAAATACTTATTACTATTATCACTTATTATTACACGCATGTAAATGTTTTGTAAAAGGAATATCAAATAATATTCTAATAACGCAATAAGGACGATAAAAAAGGAAACTGTCTAGTACCTTTAAAATTTGTAAATAAACGGAAATCGGAACTATTTGACAACATTTCTTCATATTTCTTGATACTAATTTATTGTATGGAATACTGGTTGCGCTTCCTTGCGTTATTTAAAGTCGTATTCACTTATATAGACTTTAGTGTCTTGAATTTACTTTCATTCTTCGCTTTCCAGGTATACAATGAAAACAAGTATTTTGATGGTGTTTGTTCTCGTTCTGCTTGCGACTAAAACCCATGCAGGTTTACTGAAGAAACGTCAGGGCGTATTCGGACCGTGTCAGGGATGGGGAGCAGGATGTGGGCCTCGATACACCTCCACTGCTATCAGGGGTGGAGGAAGAGGAGGATCGGTTTCCTCCTCGAGAGGATCCCCTATTGGTGACGTGTCTCTGGTACCAGATGGCAGCTACCTATTCACATCGGGTAAGTGTCAGTGCGATCTAAAGGCAACAAGCTTTAATAAGGCAGTAATATATGTCAGTAATCAAGGAGTGGTTGTTATAACAACAAAATGACGCTGTAGTTTGACATAATGACGCTACGAGAATTAGAGACACATTCTTTGACACAAACACTTAATAGATATGTTGCACTGAGGCAGCGAGATGATGATGCAGTAGATAATGAGGTAGTAAGGTAACGACACAGTAGATGATGACACACAGTAGATGATGACGCAGTAGATAATGAAGGAGTAAGGTAACGACGCAGTAGATGATGACGCGGTAGATAATGAGGGAGTAAGCTTACGACGCAGTAGATGATGACGCAGTAGATAATGAGGGAGTAAGGTAACGACGCAGTAGATGATGACGAAGTAGATGATGAGGGAGTAAGGTAACGACGCAGTAGATGATGACGCAGTAGATAATGAGGGAGTAAGGTAACGACACAGTAAGTGATGACGCAGTAGATAATGAGGGAGTAAGGTAACGACACAGTAGATGATGACGCAGTAGATAATGAGGGAGTAAGGTAACGACGCAGTAGATGATGACGCAGTTGATAATGAGGGAGTAAGGTAATGACACAGTAGATGACGACACAGTAGATAATGAGTCAAGTAACGACGAGTAGACGATGACACAGTAATATAATGACGCAGTGTCATAATGAAGGAACTATTTAGTGAAAGTGATTTTGAGAGGTTCTAACACGGGGAAAGATGAGAACGCGTGAATGACGTTTTGTTACTGTAACCCAATGTGTTGACTCAATGTTTTAGAAGCGAGAAAGTTGATGATGGCATAATTTATGACGTAGTTTTGTGTGTGTACGTCTACTGTGTCAGGGGACCTTGCAAGGTATTTTACTGTATTATCCGAAAGACACCAAGGTTTCCGACAGGTCATCGATGGGACTCGAACCCCGGACATCTGGACCCAAACTCATACCGAGTGCGTGTCTGGTTTATTGATTCTTGTTTTACGCCACATTGAGATAACTGTACTTATATATGGTGACGGCACCTGTCTGGTGCAATGCACAGACATTAAGACCTCTGCTACGGGTCAACCCAAAACAGCGAGGGATCTTTTTTCGTGTCGCGCCAACCCAAAACAGCGAGGGATCTTTATCGTGTCGCGCCAACCGAACACCGGACCTCGGATTTTACGGTCTCATCCAAAAGAGAAGACACCGACGGACCTCTGGCGAGATTAAAATCCTGGATCTCTCGGTCACGAGACCACCACGATGCCGTTCCTTTCAGGATGTAAATGGGTCCACTATTTCATAAGCTAGGCAGGAGCGTTGATTATACTTTATCGTTATTTTTGTGATGAAAATATGTCGCTTTCCATTCAAAACGCAAATGAACTAACTTAATGGATCTACATTAATCTAACAATTTATCTATGGGTGTCTATGTCAGCTCACACAATACGTTTGCCGCATTCTCCCTCCGTGTTTATGCAGTGAAGGCATGTATTATCTAGCAATAAACACTATTCATCTGTCATCTTCTGGTTTCCTGCATTTACGAGTAATCAGGACAAATTACTCCAAGGACACGAACATTCCCGAGATAATCCGTATGACAGGGAGTCATCAGACTTGCTACAGATTTAGATTTTATTCGATTTTTAATGCAGCTTGAGTGCTTCGATATAAATATACACTTTGTCAACACGCTGGGACACGCAACCCTGGAGTCTTCGGGAGTGTTCATATGAAAGGTTTCACAAATCTTTTCTTCATCGTAATAAGATTTCAAATTGTCTTTGCTAGCTCGAAATCTGACAAAGAATGTTATTTTTCTGTAATACTCACTGCGGAGCTGACAATGTACTATTAATAGAATATGCTCATGTTCCTGAACACTCCCATCTCATCACGTGACCGTGTTTGTCATGAAGATGGTAGCGATGGTAGGCGCGTCTTAAAAATTTCTTAAATTGGCATAATAAACTTAAGAGATTAACTAGAATTCCTCTAAAGTCGGTGGCATTTAACAAAGTAATGCGTACGTGCAATGTGATAATATAACACTGCATTTCGTTATAATTGGAAAAGAACAGTCGGGCAATACGCGAATGTGTCGCCCTTAATATACACAAGTCACAAATGTGTTTTATATCTGATATGAAGACTTCCGAGAGGTTGCTGAATAAGATCCAGATTTGTTTGTAAAACACGATATCCCTGGTGGCAACAAACTTTGTGTGGGTACTGAGTGTGTTAAAATATCATTCAAAGCTCTCCAGGCAACTTGTTTGTAAAACACGATATCCCTGGTGGAAACAAACTTTGTGTGGGTACTGAGTGTGTTACAATATCATTCAAAGCTCTCCAGGCAACTTGTTTGTAAAACACGATATCCCTGGTGGCAACAAACTTTGTGTGGGTACTGAGTGTGTTAAAATATCATTCAAAGCTCTCCAGGCAACTTGTTTGTAAAACACGATATCCCTGGTGGCAACAAACTTTGTGTGGGTACTGAGTGTGTTAAAATATCATTCAAAGCTCTCCAGGCAACTTGGAGATGTCGCAAGGGATAGAAAGTGTTGACAGAGCTTGCTGACATATATATGGTATGGTTAACTTGCTGCCATATGTAAGGTACGGTTAACTTGTTGACATATGTAAGGTACGGTAAGGTAAAATTAAGTGTAGTTAACTCGATGACTTATGTAAGTTATAGCTTACTTGTAGACATATGTAATGTATGGTTACAGATTACTCGCTTGGATTTAAATTGAGAAGCAGCAGGCCTATACTCAATTCCGGTAGGGCCATCGCGTCTGAAAGGTTGACAACACACGACGTCATAGACCATCAAGAACGTGACTCCACAGAGAACGTAGGTCATACTTCGATAACAAAGGGGGATAGGATACCATTGTACTGGGGACAATACAGAATTCAGATCTCTGATATCATCAGTGGGCGCTGTCTATTTGTGTTTTACTTATGTCACCATGTGACAAAGAACATTCAGTGTCCTATTCAAGAGATGTGTTAATTGTTCGCAGTCTGCAAATGACATGATATAACAATGGGTAACACAAACTAGGAATCGAGAACAAAGTATGGAAAAAGCGTGTCACATGAGACAGATCATGCATATCCCCGTCTGTCCTATACAGTGTGGGTATGGGAGCACGGCTAGCGCATCACACGTCGTAGATCACCATTCTGCCTTATATAAAACAGTATCACAGCATGGCTAATGCATCACATCGTATATGTAGATCACCATTCTGCCCTATATAGTACGGTGTGGCAGCGTGGTTAGCATGTCACATGATAGTACGGTGTGGCAGCGTGGTTAGCATGTCACATGATAGTACGGTGTGGCAGCACGGCTAGCGTGTCACATCATGGCAGATGATAGATCACCATTCTGCCCTATATAGTACGGTTTGGCAGCGTGGTTAGCATGTCACATGATAGTACGGTGTGGCAGTACGGCTAGCGTGTGACATGATGGTAGATCACCATTCTGTCCTATATAGCACAGTATGGCAGTACGGCTAGCGTGTGACATGATGGTAGATCACCATTCTGCCCTATATAGCACAGTATGGCAGTACGGCTAGCGTGTGACATGATGGTAGATCACCATTCTGCCCTATATAGCACAGTATGGCAGTACGGCTAGCGTGTGACATGATGGTAGATCACCATTCTGCCCTATATAGCACAGTATGGCAGTACGGCTAGCGTGTGACATGATGGTAGATCACCATTCTGCCCTATATAGCACAGTATGGCAGTACGGCTAGCGTGTGACATGATGGTAGATCACCATTCTGCCCTATATAGCACAGTATGGCAGTACGGCTAGCGTGTGACATGATGGTAGATCACCATTCTGCCCTATATAGCACAGTATGGCAGTACGGCTAGCGTGTGACATGATGGTAGATCACCATTCTGCCCTATATAGCACAGTATGGCAGTATGGCTAGCGTGTGACATGATGGTAGATCACCATTCTGCCCTATATAGCACAGTATGGCAGTACGGCTAGCGTGTGACATGATGGTAGATCACCATTCTGTCCTATATAGTACTGTATGGCAGTATGGCTAGCGTATGACATGACAGTCGATGGCAGATCACCATTCTGCCCTATATAGCACGGTTTGGCAGTACGGCTAGCGTGTGACATGACGGTCGATGGTAAATCACCATTCTGCCCTATGAGGTATCTCTAGGAGGTGAGACGTTTCTCGCAGACATGTCACCTTTCTGTTCTCAACACTTCATCCATGATTAAGTAGTATTAATCACTTTCAATTTTCGCGTAAATTTATTTTTGCGGTTATCTTACGTCGGAATTTATTGCGTATTTTTATATTTGTTTGGGTAATTTTCGCCAAAAGTATACTCTTACTATGGTTTACATAATTCTCACCAGAAGCAGGACTCTTGCTTATTGTTTTACATAATTCTCTCCAGAAGCAGTACTCTTGCTTATTGTTTTACATAATTTTCTCAAGAAGCAGGACTCTTGCTTATTGTTTTACATAATTGTCACCAGAAGCAGGACTCTTGTTTATTGTTTTACATGATTTTCTCAAGAAGCAGGACTCTTGCTTATTGTTTTACATACTTTTCTCAAGAAGCAGTACTCTTGCTTATTGTTTTACATAATTTTCTTCAGAAGCAGTACTCTTGCTTATTGTTTTACTTAATTGTCACCAGAAGCAGGACTCTTGCTTATTGTTTTACATAATTTTCTCAAGAAGCAGGACTCTTGCTTATTGTTTTACATAATTTTCTCCAGAAGCAGGACTCTTGCTTATTGTTTTACATAATTTTCTCCAGAAGCAGGACTCTTGCTCATTGTTTTACATAATTTTCTCAAGAAGCAGTACTCTTGCTTATTGTTTTACATAATTTTCTTCAGAAGCAGGACTCTTGCTTATTGTTTTACATAATTTTCTCAAGAAGCAGGACTCTTGCTTATTATTTTACATAATTTTCTCCAGAAGCAGGACTCTTGCTTATTGTTTTACATAATTTTCTCAAGAAGCAGTACTCTTGCTTATTGTTTTACATAATTTTCTTCAGAAGCAGGACTCTTGCTTATTGTTTTACATAATTTTCTCAAGAAGCAGGACTCTTGCTTATTGTTTTACATAATTTTCTCCAGAAGCAGGACTCTTGCTTATTGTTTTACATAATTTTCTCAAGAAGCAGGACTCTTGCTTATTGTTTTACATAATTTTCTTCAGAAGCAGGACTCTTGCTTATTGTTTTACATAATTGTCACCAGAAGCAGGACTGTTTTACATAATTTTCTTGAGAAATTACTAGGCTTTGTATATTAAGGAAATCGAGGACTTTAGTTTAGCGAGGAGTCATTCTCTCGAAAGTACGGGAAAATCCATTCCTCGCGAATAAAAGGCATTAGCAGTTACTAGTTTAGTGTCAGCTACCTTTATGCTTCACATGAATCCTGGGATTGCTATGAATTCTGGGATTGCTTGCCCATGTTTTACGTCACGCCATGGTCATTCCACTTACATAATGACGGCATGTAAAGGAAATAACGACATACGCTCGGACCCATCAGAAGCAGCTTCATCTTCTATCGAGACACAAAGCCTCGGTTTTTAGATACAAAGCCTCGGTTTTCACTATCTGGTCGAAAAGGTCAAAAAGTCATGCCACAAAATGAAAGAAATGGTAATGTGTGAAATATCAAAACTCTAACCATTGTCAGTAAAAAGATACGACAAAGATTAAGAAATTTTAAACATTAAGGTCAAACTCCAAAGGTCAAGATTTCTAGGTCAAACATCATGACACCAATGATCGCATTCATCATAAGCGTCCTACATTTAAAATATCAAAGCCCTTATTTCTATATCAAAGATATAATAAGCTTTTAAAAATTCTTAACCGGATGGACAGACAGACTTACAAACAGGGTGATTCCTATATAGAAGTACCATCAGAATACATAACGAAACCAGCCCAGCGCTTATAAACAACATATAAAAAGCTGTAGTCTGTTACTATTGTACACGCCCTCAAAACTGGATTACATCAAACGCATAACATGTAATACCATGCACACTTATATCACCGGTAAAAATTTGTTGGTGTGTTAACATGACTCCTATCCCATAAACCCTGCTAAGATGTATTTACTGACCACCATTATTCCTAATCCTACAAATCCTGCTAAAAATGATCTCACTGATTAGTGACCACAATTAATCCTAAGCCTACAAACCCTGCTAAAAATGATCTCACTGATTACTGACCACCATTATTCATAGTCCTACAAACCCTGCTAAAAATGTTCTCACTGATTACTGACCACCATTATTCCTAATCCTACAAACCCTGCTAAAATGTTCTCGCTGACTAATGACCACCATTACTTGATCATTAACCATTGATTACTGACCTCCATTACTTGATCATTAACCACTGATTACTGATCACTATTACTTGATCATTAACCACTGATTACTGATCGCAATTACTTGATCATTAACCACTGATTACTGACCACCATTACTTGATCATTATCCACTGATTACTGACCACCATTACTTGATCATTAACCACTGACTACTGATCGCCATTACTTGATCATTAACCACTGACCGCCTTAACTTGATCATTAACCACTGATTACTGACCACCATTACTTGATCATTAACCACTGATTACTGACCACCATTACTTGATCATTAACCACTGATTACTGACCACCAATACTTGATCATTAACCTCTTTATTTGACAGGTGGCTCCTGGAAACCTATCGGGAAGAGGAATTTACCATGGCTGGTGTCTAGTAAGTACCATACCCTGACTCCAAACTCCTCGGCCTTGATTTTTTTTTTTACCTCAGATCGCATTAATATCAGATTATAGTGAATATTTACCTCGGCTTGTACATCAACATATCGCCTCCATCTATTATCATTTATCTTGATGTCAATTGACAATATCTTTATTCTCATAAACTGTACATACATCAGTGTAAACAACAAACTAATGTGTATCATCTCCTCGGTCTATCAGTGTCACCTCGGCCTGCATCATCATGTCTATCACCTCCATACTACATTAGTGTCACCTCAGTCAGTATTATCATAGGTATCATCTCCTCAGTCTATCAGTGTCACCTCGGTCAGTATTATCATGTGTATCGTCTCCTCAGTCTATCAGTGTCACCTCGGTCAGTATTATCATGTGTATCGTCTCCTCAGTCTATTAGTGTCACCTCGGTCAGTATTATCATAGGTATCATCTCCTCAGTCTATACGTGTCACCTCGGTCAGTATTATCATGTGTATCGTCTCCTCAGTCTATTAGTGTCACCTCGGTCAGTATTATCATGTGTATCATCTCCTCAGTCTATTAGTGTCACCTCGGTCAGCATTAGCATAGGTATCATCTCCTCAGTCTATTAGTGTCACCTTGGTCAGTATTATCATGTGTATCGTCTCCTCAGTCTATTAGTGTCACCTCGGTCAGTATTATCATGTGTATCGTCTCCTCAGTCTATTAGTGTCACCTCAGTCAGTATTATCATGTGTATCGTCTCCTCAGTCTATTAGTGTCACCTCGGTCAGTATTATCATGTGTATCGTCTCCTCAGTCTATTAGTGTCACCTCGGTCAGTATTATCATGTGTATCGTCTCCTCAGTCTATTAGTGTCACTTCGGTCAGTATTATCATGTGTATCGTCTCCTCAGTCTATCAGTGTCACCTCGGTCAGTATTATCATGTGTATCGTCTCCTCAGTCTATCAGTGTCCCCTCGGTCAGTATTATCATGTGTATCGTCTCCTCAGTCTATGAGTGTCACCTCAGTCAGTATTATCATGTGTATCGTCTCCTCAGTCTATGAGTGTCACCTCGGTCAGTATTATCATGTGTATCGTCTCCTCAGTCTATTAGTGTCACCTCGGTCAGTATTATCATGTGTATCTTCTCCTCAGTCTATCAGTGTCACCTCGGTCAGTATTATCATGTGTATCATCTCCTCAGTCTATCAGTGTCACCTTGGTCAGTATTATCATGTGTATCGTCTCCTCAGTCTATTAGTGTCACCTCGGTCAGTATTATCATGTGTATCGTCTCCTCAGTCTATTAGTGTCACCTCGGTCAGTATTATCATGTGTATCGTCTCCTCAGTCTATTAGTGTCACCTCAGTCAGTATTATCATGTGTATCGTCTCCTCAGTCTATTAGTGTCACTTCGGTCAGTATTATCATGTGTATCGTCTCCTCAGTCTATTAGTGTCACCTCGGTCAGTATTATCATGTGTATCGTCTCCTCAGTCTATTAGTGTCACCTTGGTCAGTATTTTCATGGGTATCACTTTCTTACTCTATTAGTGTCACCTCGGTCAGTATTGTCATAGGTATCATCTCCTCAGTCTATTAGTGTCACCTCAGTCAGTATTATCATGTGTATCGTCTCCTCAGTCTATTAGTGTCACCTCTGTCAGTATTATCATGTGTATCGTCTCCTCAGTCTATCAGTGTCCCCTCGGTCAGTATTATCATGTGTATCGTCTCCTCAGTCTATCAGTGTCACCTCGGTCAGTATTATCATGTGTATCGTCTCTTTCAGTCTATCAGTGTCACCTCGGTCAGTATTATCATGTGTATCGTCTCCTCAGTCTATTAGTGTCACCTCAGTCAGTATCATCATGTGTATCGTCTCCTCAGTCTATTAGTGTCACCTCGGTCAGTATTATCATGTGTATCGTCTCCTCAGTCTATTAGTGTCACTTCGGTCAGTATTATCATGTGTATCGTCTCCTCAGTCTATTAGTGTCACCTCGGTCAGTATTATCATGTGTATCGTCTCCTCAGTCTATTAGTGTCACCTCGGTCAGTATTATCATGTGTATCGTCTCCTCAGTCTATTAGTGTCACCTCGGTCAGCATTTTCATGGGTATCACTTCCTTACTCTATTAGTGTCCCCTCGGTCAGTATTGTCATAGGTATCATCTCCTCAGTCTATTAGTGTCACCTCAGTCAGTATTATCATGTGTATCGTCTCCTCAGTCTATTAGTGTCACCTCTGTCAGTATTATCATGTGTATCGTCTCCTCAGTCTATCAGTGTCCCCTCGGTCAGTATTATCATGTGTATCGTCTCCTCAGTCTATCAGTGTCCCCTCGGTCAGTATTATCATGTGTATCGTCTCCTCAGTCTTTCAGTGTCACCTCGGTCAGTATTATCATGTGTATCGTCTCCTCAGTCTTTCAGTGTCACCTCGGTCAGTATTATCATGTGTATCGTCTCCTCAGTCTTTCAGTGTCACCTCGGTCAGTATTATCATGTGTATCGTCTCCTCAGTCTTTCAGTGTCCCCTCGGTCAGTATTATCATGTGTATCGTCTCCTCAGTCTTTCAGTGTCACCTCGGTCAGTATTATCATGTGTATCGTCTCCTCAGTCTTTCAGTGTCACCTCGGTCAGTATTATCATGTGTATCGTCTCCTCAGTCTTTCAGTGTCACCTCGGTCAGTATTATCATGTGTATCGTCTCCTCAGTCTATCAGTGTCACCTCGGTCAGTATTATCATGTGTATCGTCTCCTCAGTCTATCAGTGTCACCTCGGTCAGTATTATCATGTGTATCGTCTCCTCAGTCTATCAGTGTCACCTCGGTCAGTATTATCATGTGTATCGTCTCCTCAGTCTATCAGTGTCACCTCGGTCAGTATTATCATGTGTATCGTCTCCTCAGTCTATCAGTGTCACTTCGGTCAGTATTATCATGTGTATCGTCTCCTCAGTCTATCAGTGTCACCTCGGTCAGTATTATCATGTGTATCGTCTCCTCAGTCTATCAGTGTCACCTCGGTCAGTATTATCATGTGTATCGTCTCCTCAGTCTATCAGTGTCACCTCGGTCAGTATTATCATGTGTATCGTCTCCTCAGTCTATCAGTGTCACTTCGGTCAGTATTATCATATGTATCGTCTCCTCAGTCTATCAGTGTCACCTCGGTCAGTATTATCATGTGTATCGTCTCCTCAGTCTATCAGTGTCACTTCGGTCAGTATTATCATGTGTATCGTCTCCTCAGTCTATCAGTGTCACCTCGGTCAGTATTATCATGTGTATCGTCTCCTCAGTCTATCAGTGTCACCTCGGTCAGTATTATCATGTGTATCGTCTCCTCAGTCTATTAGTGTCACCTCGGTCAGCATTAGCATAGGTATCATCTCCTCAGTCTATTAGTGTCACCTCAGTCAGCATTTTCATGGGTATCACCTCCTTCCTCTATCAGTGTCACCTCGGTCAGTATTATCATGTGTATCATCTCCTCAGTCTATTAGTGTCACTTCGGTCAGTATTATCATGTGTATCGTCTCCTCAGTCTATTAGTGTCACCTCGGTCAGTATTATCATGTGTATCGTCTCCTCAGTCTATCAGTGTCACCTCGGTCAGTATTATCATGCGTATCGTCTCCTCAGTCTATTAGTGTCACTTCGGTCAGTATTATCATGCGTATCGTCTCCTCAGTCTATTAGTGTCACCTCGGTCAGTATTATCATGTGTATCGTCTCCTCAGTCTATTAGTGTCACCTCGGTCAGTATTATCATGTGTATCGTCTCCTCAGTCTATTAGTGTCACTTCGGTCAGTATTATCATGTGTATCGTCTCCTCAGTCTATCAGTGTCACTTCGGTCAGTATTATCATGTGTATCGTCTCCTCAGTCTATTAGTGTCACCTCGGTCAGTATTATCATGTGTATCGTCTCCTCAGTCTAT
The DNA here is from genome assembly GCA_035048485.1 of Pteria penguin. Taxonomy (NCBI): domain Eukaryota; kingdom Metazoa; phylum Mollusca; class Bivalvia; order Pterioida; family Pteriidae; genus Pteria; species Pteria penguin. The sequence goes on along the minus strand of CM068589.1, from coordinate 27,037,160 downwards.
TAGTGTCACCTCGGTCAGTATTATCATGTGTATCGTCTCCTCAGTCTATCAGTGTCACCTCGGTCAGTATTATCATGTGTATCGTCTCCTCAGTCTATTAGTGTCACCTCGGTCAGTATTATCATGTGTATCGTCTCCTCAGTCTATTAGTATCACCTCGGTCAGTATTATCATGTGTATCATCTCCTCAGTCTATCAGTGTCACCTCGGTCAGTATTATCATGTGTATCGTCTCCTCAGTCTATTAGTGTCACCTTGGTCAGTATTATCATGTGTATCGTCTCCTCAGTCTATTAGTGTCACCTCGGTCAGCATTAGCATAGGTATCATCTCCTCAGTCTATTAGTGTCACCTCAGTCAGCATTTTCATGGGTATCACCTCCTTCCTCTATCAGTGTCACCTCAGTCAGTATTATAATGTGTATCATCTCCTCAGTCTATTAATGTCACCTCAGTCAGCATTTTCATGGGTATCAACTCCTTACTCTATTAGTGTCATTTCGGTCAGTATTATCATGTGTATCGTCTCCTCAGTCTATTAGTGTCCCCTCGGTCAGTATTGTCATAGGTATCATCTCCTCAGTCTTTTAGTGTAATCTCGGCAATGTTTTGTGGGTTGAAAGTTTTTGTTATTTGCATCCTAGTTACTACATCAATGGAAGGGTTTTTCTGTACAGTTTAAGAGGCAATAAATATGTTCACATAATCAAGATATAGGACTCAATTTGAAATTTCAATTTTTGGGAATTTCTATTAATACTCTGAGTTGTTTTGGTACAAATGATCTTATATGAAATTCATTTATCAAATTTTCTCTATCAAATAAAGTAATGCCACTATATTTTTTTTTTATCTTATAACAATCCTATTTTTAAAGTGTGGAAAATTATTATGAAACAGGGCACTGTGAAGCGGTGTATCCTTTCTCATGACCTTCACATTTGGTCTTTCATTTTGAAAATCAAAATCTGGTTTTCTTACAGCATAAAGGATAAATACACCAAGTTGGATGAACCTCCTCAGTCTGCAAAATAGGTCTTGAAAAATGTCAAAAGCTAAGCAGGGCAGAAGAAAAAACTCAAAGACTTAATGAACAAACAAAAAGAGACCGACAAATTCACAATGCAATAACCATAGTCGCCTTAGCAACAGATTGTGTAAGGGAATAATACAAAAACTGCTGAACTATTCAAGTCAAGCAACCATATCAACAATTATGTGTGAACAAAAATTAGGAAATTACTCTTTACATTCTTTTATTCATGAAAGGCAATAATTACCACTCTGAAGTAATCTTACCTATACCATATTTTCAGGTGGCAGTTACTGGGGTCCATTAAAGAGAAAGAAAGGTGAGAGATGTTTATTTAAGTCAAGAAACTGTAAGTATTGTCACTTTATTAAATTATAGACAACATACCTGAGAGGAAATTCAATTCATTTTTTCTATTTTATTTCTAAACATTTACTATCTTCATAGATGAATGATTAAACATGTTGCATTTATAACAAACTGATGTTACATACAGATGAGGTTAAAGTTTCTGGAAAGTAGGTCAAGGTCATAGTAAAATCAAAGTGAAAAACAATGGATTCAACAAAAAATTTTTATCACAGGGATTGTAAATGTGAAATATCAAAGTCTTATCTATCATTTTTCATAATTTATGCCCAACCACCAGTAAATATATTGCCATGGACACATTAACCAATAGACAAACCAAATGCCTCCAAAACTTCACTGAATGATTCATGAAAACTGACTATTTTACAGGTGGTTTGAAAGTCTTCAGTGTTCCAGCTCTATACTGATCAGTGCATACTCTACATGAGCTGGGCAGTATCCTGTCACAAATCATGAACAAAGCAAAGACAGAAATGTTTTCTGGAAACAGTATTTATATATTTCCTTGTACTGTGTTACAGCTACAAAAGACAATGAACAACACTGTGTATGGATTAAATCTAAGGAGAAAGGATTGTTAACTTTACTGATCTTTATGTGTAAAAGGTTCTATCTTTTAAAATTTATTGTATTAAACCTGAGAAAAAAATTGTTTTGGTGTTCATTTGTTCTCATTTACTACTTTGAATGTAAAAGTGTATTAGATTTTCTTGATCTAAAAACAAATTACTGTGTGGAGATTCCTTTTAACAGTACTACAAGAAACACATTACATATTTACAGGTGGTAGAGGAACAGAAAAAAAAATCCATACTTATAAATGACAAGATGTATTTGTGAAACACAGATGTCCCCAATCCCCAACAAATTTGTCTGCAGGCATCATGATGAAAAGTCACTAAAAAGAACATGACATGTAGCTTTTTGTATAAAAATTCACAATGTTCTTGATACTGACTCCACCCAAACCCCTGGGTCCTCGGGCAGGAGAAGCTGTTGAAATGTGAGAAAGTCCAAAATACACATGCAGTTGAATTGTGGTGAGTTCAGTGTTAAAGATAAAGAATCACATCTTTCTTTAAGCAGGACAGAATTACACACAAACAAACAGACATAAAGACAAACAGATGTACAAACAGATGGAAAGACAAACAGAGAGACGAACAGACAAACAGATGGACAAACAATCAGACGGGCAAACAGATGGACAAACAATCAGACAGACAAACAGATGGACAAAAAGACAGATGGATGGATTATCTAAATGCCAGATGCCCCAGAATCTTTCAGACTTGGAGCATAAAAAGGAATGATATCATAAAAAGAAACTGAAAGCAGACTTATAAATAAGAACACTGCTGTTTTACATTGTGACATCTTTAGTGTAGGTCTTTCAAAACAATGTATACAAAAGTGTTTGAGTTACATTTTAAGGACCTAACACTTTATCCTTAGATAACCTAGCAAGTATGGTGAGCTGAAGGTCTGAATGAACCGTAGTGGGACGTAGTGGAAATGCCGAGAAGCAAGTCAAATACCTAAATCATACAATTCTATACATGTATATAGTGGGAATATTCCTCAACAGGATTACAAACACTACCTTAAATACCAGGAAACATTACTGATCAACAGGAATGTAAACACTACCTTAAACACTAGCAAACATTACTGACCAACAGGAATGCAATCACTACCTTAAACACTAGCAAACATTACAGACCAACAGGAATGTAAACACTACCTTGAACACTAGCAAACATTACTGACCAGTCTAATGTTGTTATAATTATCGTCTTGAATCATACTATAATATGATTAAGTTTTAATGTTTATCCAAACTTTCATTATCAGCAGTGAGGGATCAGGGATTCGTAAGAGCTATAGGAGATACTAAGATCAATGATATAACACACCATTTCCGTTTATGTTTTCTGTTTACACATTAATTTTAATGATATTGAAAACGTCCAAACCTTAATGTAGTATGAGTAAAATCTCTTAACATTTCCTGGAGATCGTAACTAATAAGCAGCAACACTTACCATTCATGTCCCGCATGGCTTGAACAAAATCATTAGGGTCTTTAAAACTGACAAAACCATATCCCTTTGTTTTATTCGTTCTTTTATCTCGTACTACTTTGGCTTTGAGGAATGTGGGATATCTTCCGAAAGCTCTGGCCAAGACTTCATCCGTCACTTCATTACCCAAATCTCCACAAAATATTCGGAAATCATCTGAGAAGTAAAGACAAATTCTTAATGCTATATTACTTCAATTGTAAAGAATATTATGACCTAAATTTAAAAACCTTCATTTCAGTGTGAAATTTTAATACAACACTGTTTACTCTATTTTACTAAGTCAAGAGTTTTCATACAAAACCAAAGTTCACCTAATGGGATTAAACACTGTAAAGTAACTTTTATTCCCCAGGACTATTTTCATGCAATGACTCTGACTCTGCCCCAAAATCAAGTTTTTTCCAACAATAAGTATCTTTTATCTTCACTATATACTACTGATATTGCAAAGATTAGTTTTTCAAAATCCACATTCTAGAATCAAGATCTAAAGACAATGATTGCATAAAAGATCATATGGTTCAGTGCTTACCTTGCTCCCATTCCTCCAAAGTAGGGTCTTCCCAGCTTTCTCCTGCTGCAGTTCTAAGAAGCTTCTTTTTCTTTTCTTTCTTTGGCTTCTTCACCTCTGGTTCATGATCTGCTTCTTGTGACTATAAAGTGCAGAAAAGTCAATAACAGAAATAAATCTGACAAAAACAGCCATCTGTACAAAAACAATGTCATACACATTAACTTAATATATGTTTGATTATACAGAACTTGTTATACCAACCATAATATAGTACTTAGCATTTGGGTCAGCCATAGCATTGAACCCCACATTGTTGTAGATGTGGCACTTAAAAAGTCCTCAATGCTTTGGGTGGGTCTGTTACAAAGTTTATTATTAAACACACAAAAGCCAAAGCATAGCTGTAGATAACTGGGTCTATTGATTACAAACAAATGCCAAAGCATTGCTGTAGATATACTGGGTCCATTTGTTACAAACAAAAATAAAATATAGATATACTGATTACAATTAAGCATATAAATAAAAAATAATCTTGTGAATTACCACCATCTCATTATTAAGAGAAAGACAGTGTAGCTTGTGACAAAGAGGTCCTTGTTTGATTGATTGATTGATTATTGTTTTACGTCACTCCACAATTATTTCACATATATGGTGCTGGCATCTGCCTGATGCATTGCATACAAATTTAGACCTTTGCAACGGACCCATCCGAAGCAGTGAGGGATCTTTTACGTGCCACGCCTACCATGACACGGGACCTTGGTATTTACTGTCTCATCCAAAAGACAGAACACCGGTGCGCCCAGGGCAGAAGAACCTGGGACCTCTCGATCACGAGCCGAGCATCTTATCCACTAGGCCACATCGGCTTGGTCCTTGTTTGAAGTCCTGTAGGTTAAGTGCTTGGTTTGTGACATAGACATTCTTGTTTCAAGTCCTGCTGACTGATTGTTGGCGTTATGTCTTTTCGGTAAGATGATAAATACAGATGTCCCATATTAAAGTGACACATAAGATATCCTTAAATTCTGATTATAAAAAAAAAATAATAAAATATATTTCTGGCTCATATATGATACTGAAGTATAAGATGAACACTAAGATACACATTGAGAAAAAAAGATAAATTCAATTACTGGTATCTATAACAATTACTCTTCATCTTAATTAGGCTAGTTTTTTACAATATGAACGATGACATCTTTTATTTGATACTTTTTTTTTATTAGAAATAATTATTATTATTATATGACAATCATGACAAAACAAAGTTGACATGACAATAGACAACTCACATTCATAGAATCACTATCATCCACACCTCATCTCATTCAATTTTGAATAAATACTATGGTTCATGATGGAACTGAACTATATATAATGCTCTAAAGAACAATCTTTTACTTGATACTGATATATCAAAATTTTTGTGTATCAATTTTATGTCAGCCAATCAGAATCGCGATCTGATATCGGCCCCATCAACCATAGAGATAGTATGAGATAGTAAGAAAACCATGAAATAAAAGAAAAAAGCACTTATGGTTTTATATTTTCTCATTTCATTGAATTCAATTGCTCAATGTATAGATCTACATAATATAAACTGACCCAGAGTTGTGTTTACATGCAGCCCTGATTATGTATTATTCGAAGGGATATTGTCTATACAGAAATAGACTAAATTTTGCTCCATGCGTTTGTATATGTATTATACTGTCAATATGGAAATAATTAAATTATCTATATGTAACACATGTACATATTTAAAGCTTACTATATCTGATTCTATAATTTCTATTGCTTGGCATCTAAAGTTTTGCATTTTAAATTTTATGATTCCTCTCAATGTGGGGAACTATAACATAAGTATTAAACATGTCTACTGTTCTTTTATAACTGGATAGGGAAACAAATAAATGAACAATAGATGTGTATATGTACTACTGAACAACAAAGGTATGGTTCCTTTCATTGTCTCCTGCCAAGCTTTATATGCCGTCTTTCATTCTAACAATGCACAACATGACTCTTGATTCTGGGTTCCTTTGATCACGAAGGACTGGCTTGACAATCTGCTACATGAGATTATAATATTTTGTCCTTCTGAATTCTTGTGATTTTAATAGAAATGTTTACTTTTGCAAAAACTGAATAATCATAAAAATAACCCATTAGACGATAAAACAATCTGTTATATTACCTGAACAGTGTCATGACTATCTGGAATTCCTGACTGAGATGTTGTTGTAGGAGTTACAGATGTACCAGAGTTATCTCCCTGCATAGCAGTGCCATCTATATCTCCTTCACTTTCAGTGGCATCTTTTGCTTTTTTCTTTTTCTTCTTTTTCTTTTCTTCTGGTTTGGTAATTTGAGGGGCTGAGCTGTAGATCACTTTAGGTTTTTCAATACTTTGTGCTGAAACTAAAATGTTTAATATGAAGTAAATTTATACCGTGCAGCGACTTCACCTAGCCTACAAAGCATGCCGCATATTCAGATTTCAACCAATTTCAGATCATAAAATGTTTCATTTTTTTCTAACTACACCAGCAAGGTTTTCAATATATTTTTATTTAAATGATCAACTATTATATTATCATAGTGAATTGCAGGCATGAAAACAATTCATGATACATGAAGAATTATGCCTCAAAATGCAAATGTATCACTACCAGAGCTCTTTCTGTGACCATAACCTTCATATAATAATATAAAGTTAAGTGTCTGGACACTGCCAGGATCTCTCAAGCCAGTGTGGCTCAGTGGATGAAGTGCTCGGCTTGTAACTGAGAGGTCCCAGGTTTGACCACATTGTGGACACACAGGTGACCTGTCTTTCGGATGAGACAGTAAAAACTAAGGATTCCTGAAGCCAGCGCCATAAACTGAGAAAATACTTCAGTAAATTATTTCATTTTTATTTATTCCATTATCAAATGTTCAAATAAAAAATGCTTTAATTCTGTTTATCGATAGAATAAAACTCAATAAATTCCAAATCCCAGTTATAATTCATTGTTGAACAGAAGAATATGAAATTATGACTTAAGTATTTTCTCAGTTTATGGTGCCGGACCGTGTCATGATAGACATGGCAGGTAAAAGATCACTCACTGCTTTGAGTAGGTCTGCTAAAGAGGTATAAACTTGACAGTGTTATACAATGCATCAGGCAGATGCTGTCATCATAGATGTGAAATAATCGTGAAGTGACGTAAATCATTAATCAATCAATCAATCAACCTCTCAACAGGAACTTAAAAATACTACTGATTTCTTCAAATTCAGATGATGTCTTCTCAAAAAAACGTGATTAGACCTGGATTATTTGATTTAAGAATAAAATGTACTAAATGTACATGTGTTTGGTAAATCAAAAAATCTCATATGATTATAATGGCACTTGCCTGACAAAAATCCTAGATTTATGGTTATAAGGTCAAATTTTAATATCTCAAAACTACTGATATAAATATTATTCATAGTCCCTATACTTTTGAGACATCAAACTTTGACTGTATGACTGTCTGGTCTGAGAAATAGATTAGGTCTCATGTGTAGATGACGTATGCTTGGACAGCAAACATTCAACGACTGACTGATTATTTTGAAGTGATGCAGATATATGCACATCTAGTTCAATACTTACCAGGTATTTCTGAAACATTTTGTCCTACATTACTCATTGAATGGGCTTCTCCTGAACTGAATCCATACATGGGTCCAGGTCCCATTGGGCCATTCATTGGCCCGCCCATAGGCCCTGGTCTTGGCCCTCCAAAGGGTCCACCTGGAGGCCCTGGCATTGGCCCTCGATTGTGCATCATATTAGGCCCTCCTGGGTATGGTCCTAAAAAGTCAATCAGAAATTTATAAAATCACTACTCACGTAATATTTTCCTTAAATGACAGAGGTGATGAAAAGTCTTTAAACTTCTCAGTCGTTTTCAGTGACTTTGAGAATTTTGTCAGTCACTGACAATTGAAATATTAGAAAATTTTTCTGAATTTTGTCAGTCTGAAGTCTCGAAGTCGGACATACGTGTATTTGATAAAGAGCATTTGGAACATTTGGGGTAAAGCATCAGACTTTATCATAGAGAGCAATGTGTATTTCGGGAGGAATTTTGGTAAAAAGGAGTATTTAAAATATTTTGTCATTCAAATAAGTAAATTTTGAATACATGTTTTACACACTTCCGATCGTATTTTATAATAAAACCCCTTTAGAAATGATACAGAAGAGCTTAAAGTTGTATTGACACTAACGATAAACTCCGAGTTTTACCCCAACTATCATTGACAGACTCCTCGGGTATCTACGTAGAGCAATAAAGACAGTGACGTCACGCCGACTTCGAGAATGAGATTTTGTCAGCCTAAACCTTCAGACTGAAACTTTTCAACATCATTGTTCCTTACAACTTACAATTATTCCTCTTATACGTTGTATTATTTTTTTCTAACACTACACCATGACTTATTTACTTATATAGAGGCAGTCAGCATATAGTGGTGGAAGAAACCTAAGTACTCCTGACCTTTGACAGCTACACTTGAGCTTTACAAATCTAAACTGATTAATCACAGAAAAGTTTTAGTAAGCATTTATCTAAACTCTCACTGGAAGTTCAACTTATAAAGTTATATGCTATCTCAGTAAAGAGAGTTATCTTCCCTTGATCATAAAGACAGTCCATAGTAGTGGAAGAGATATGATACACATATTGCATAATTCAATCTACCGTTATTATTTGTATGGTCCCGGTGAGATGTGGTCAGCCAAGTAGCAGTCAAGTTTATATACTTCACCGGGGTATGTGGAAAGTGCAGTGCTCTAGGATTTATTTTGAAATGACTTACCAACAGGTGAGTGACCACACAAAATTTGTTTCCCACAATAAAATTCACCTACCATGAGAATTTTTTTAATTGTTTTTTTTTTTCAAAAGGATCTTGAACATAAGATTATAATTCAAAGAAACTGTTTTCATCTGATAATAAACAGAAATATTTACTACTAGGAAGAGATTCGCTTTTATTAAAAATGATCCAGTGGAACCATTTACAGCTTGTCTTAATTAATGTATTACAAGAATTTGTACCAATGGGCAAGTGCCACTCCCATTTCCAGTCACCTGACCTCTATTTTCACTTACCTCAGGTAACGGATGATATGAGTTCTAGAACACTGAAGTGGAAGAGTTCTAATACCACAGGAAAACTTTTTTGAAACACCTGCATTGCTTACGACGATAGATTAAACATTGCCATACCAATATCAATTATTTCACTTGCTAAATGCCCAATGGTTGAAAATTTATGAAAAGAGTGCCTTTTACCTATTGTCCAATTAAATTTTAAATTTTATCCAGATAATTTTGAAACCTATTTTTATCAAATTTTATATACAATCATACTGAAATATTCTGTGCATATAAAACTTCAAATGGAAAATCATTCTGAAAAGATTTTGCTTATACGACTTAAAGCCATTTAATAATACAAAGTTGTGTGAAGTTTTCTAATATGACTTGAGATTTTCATCCCATATGTGTCAAAGAACTTGTTTAGTGATTATTCTCCAACACATTCCTGCTCCCATACGGCACACCTATTATACAACCACAGTTTTTAATGCTCCACCCATTCATTTTCTGAAAACTGAATTATTGATTTTTATGAAACTCAATTTGTTGTCTGCAGGAACATACTACAACAGACTTAACAACTAATTCCCCTGGACAATAAAATCATGGTTAGGTAGTTATTTCTTAAACATCATTTAATGCACGGTAATATAAAAGATATAGAAAATATATACATATGAATTTTGTGCACCAGATGCGCATTTCGACAACTTATGTCTCTTCAGTGATGCTCATGGCCGAATGGTTGGAAATCTCATATAATATAAATGTTTGAAGAGCAGTATTGAAACCAAAATGACCGAAAAAGTGAACCAAAGAATCAATCTAAGGACAGAGCTATGCCTGAGGGAGATTCTCCTTAGTTTTATAGTAATTTACATAATTTTATCACGGCAAATTTTAAGTATATATTTTAAGTCAGTACAAAAGCACTGAAAACTAGACTTATGATGCCCTCGGGGACTATCAGTCCACCAGCAGTGACACCGGCCTAGTGGTTATAATAGATATAGAAAATATAAAGCTAATCTAAGAGTTAAATTGGATTTAATTTTAGTAAACTACAGATACAAATTGATAATCAATATTCCTACCTGGTCTGGGAGGATATGGTCCATGTGGTCCTCCAGGTGGTGCCATATAAGGTGGAGGTGGACGTGGTGGTCCCTGCATGGGAGGACCACCTCTCGGTGGTGGCGGGGGAGGAGCCTTACTCCTGATCTGTGGTGGCACAAATGAGAGATTTGGTCTCACAGGGGGAGGAGGAGGAGGGGCAGACAAAGGTGGTGCTTTGTTGAGAAGTGTAGGTGGTGGTGGTGGTGGTGCTGATAGCACTGGAAGGAAACAAAAAAAAAAAAAAATTCAAACATCTAGCTTAAAATGAAAGAAATTTTCAAGTTGTTGTTTTAGTTTACAAACAGATAAACCTACATGAAAATGAATACATGATAGCCAAATCTTTATTTGTTTCTTCAAATGTTTCTTTTTGGTAAATCATACTAATATTGTACCAAAATTTTTAAACCATTCATAACAACACTGAAATCTGCAATTGGTAATCTTCGTAATACTGGGTTACTTCCAGTTGCGAAGTTATCTCACATCATAATTATTGTGACAGCATACAATTAGTACCTGCATAAAGCTCAAGTTTTGTGCTTTTATTTCCCTTTACTTTATATTCAATTTGGTTTCTATGGAACCAGCTTATGTTTTAATTATCTTTTTAATTTAACTTTAGATACATGTACCTGCTCAAATGACAGAAAATTTTTTAATTTCCAATGAAAAAACCACAATAAATTATAATGAAAAAAATGTTCATGTTGACTTTATTCCTTTTCACTATGAAATAAAAATCATTTATCTTTCTTGCATATTTCTAAGTAGAACCATCCACAATGATGAGACAAAAAGGGTCATCTCACATTATGATCTGAACAATTATGAGCTACAAAGGAACCAAATGGAGTCATAACCAGAATTTCAGCAACCATACTATTAGGTTGACAGATATAAGACTGTATTACTTTTAAAGTAATGTGGAACCCACTTAACAGCATACTGCATATAAGACTAGATTTAAATGAGGCTGAACTGAATCATTTCTCATATTTCTAATGATAAAATGAGCGCATGATCGACTAGCACTTTCTCTAAAACTTTTAACAGCACTTTTTGGCTTTTTTCAGTTTTGGCAGCCTATTTGCCCCTAAAGAATTCTTAAAAATCTCAATATACATCAGTGGCTGTATGATCCCTTGTGCTCACCTTTCAAAGAGAGATAAAAAATCTAGTATAATTACTTTTAAACATGGACACTTTTCTGAGACTGTCATATTATGCAAATGCACCCAAAATTGTTGTACTGTATAATAGACTGATTACTTTAAAATAGCAAATAAATTGCTTGATAACATGCCTATGCTCATAAATGGGTTTCATTGTATCAGCAAATACTCAGTGTGAGAAATATCCATATTACTATCTAATTTTGTTCTCACAAGAAATTTAAGAACACATTCTATTTAATTCTCATTTAAAGTGATAAATAGGCAGTATACACAATATCCTATAGCAAAACTGTTTTGCTAATAGGTTTTACTTTTTACTATTATACAGTATACTACATGTGCATTACTTACCAGACAACGGTATATCAGAATCCCCTGAATCAGGCGGTCGAAGGGGCCGAGGCATTTTTTGAGGAGGTTCATAGTCCTCATCGTCTTGACCTGAGAAGAGAGGTATCATATTAAGTCTTCCCTGGTTAGTTTACTCTATCAGATATCATCCACTAGGTATCTCATTTTTAAAAATGATAAAAAAAATAATTACTACATTTCTTTTTTGGGTTGGTTGACTGAGGTTTTAAATCACTTTCATGAATTTTTCTGTTATATCACCTCTGCAACACTTAAGTGGTACAATGTGGATTTGGACCCTGATTTCCTGCACTACATGACAAGCACACTACATGACAAGCACTTACACACTACATGACAGCACTAACAAACTGCATGACAGTACTCACACACTACATGACAAACACTTATACACAACAAGACAAGCACTTAAACACCACATGACAAGCACTTACACACTACATAACAAGCACTTACAAACTACATGACAAGCACACACACTACATGACAGCACTTACACACAACAAGACAAGCACTTACACACTACATGACAAGCACTTACAAACCACAAGAGCAGCACTTACACACTACATGACAAGCACTTACACACATGACAAGCACTTACCACAAGACAAGCACTTGCACACCACATGACATGCACTTACACACTATATGACAAGCACTTATACACAAGACAAGCACTTACACACATGACAGCACTTACACACTACACACCACAAAACAAGCACTTACACACTACATGATGAGCACTTACACACTACAAGACAAGCACTTGCACACTACATGACAAGCACTTACAAACCACAAGACAAGCACTTACACACCACATGACAAGCACTTACACACATGACAAGCACTTACCACAAGACAAGCACTTGCACACCACATAACATGCACTTACACACTACATGACAAGCACTTACACACTACATGACAAGCACTTACACACCACAAGAAAAACACTTACACACCACATGACAAGCACTTACACACAAGACAAGCACTTACACACATGACAGCACTTACACACTACACACCACAAGACAAGCACTTACACACTACATGACAAGCACTTACACACTACATGACAGCACTTACACACTACATGACAAACACTTACACGCTAAATGACAAGCACTTACACAGTAAATCCAGTTAGCCACAAATTATCGCTAGCACAAGATGTGCTAGTATATTGTGTGCTATTCTTACTGTACCAAAAGAAACACTTTACAATAAAACAGAATATTTTATACAGGTCATTAACTTCCTGTGCAAGATTTGTTGGACATCCTGTCCAGCGCATGTAAGGCTTCTATGGGATAAATACAAGTAGTTGATACAAATTACTAAAATCTCAGAGACCAGGAAATACGACTCCACTGTCAAAGATTTGTCAAAGTCCTTGTTCTGGTATACAGCAGTGATGAATAGTTTTCTCTTACCCACTCTATATATCTGATTAATATGGATATTGACTTACTTCATAATATGAGAAGCAATTCTGAAATGCGTTAGTCAATTCTCTTCATACATAGTGATGTCACTATTTTTAAGCATTATGACATCACTATAGAGACTGAGATAAACATCGAAGGGCAGTAGAATTAATTAACATAATCCATCTCTACTTTGTACAGGGCAAGGGAATTCCAACCAATGTCGACAACAAGCTGCAGATGTAGCAAAACTTAGACATTTCGACTCATCCTGTCCCTGTATAAAGTGGTGATTGATTGTAGTTTTATCTTTCTTTGTATTGTTTATATAACCTATAAATCTAATGATGTAGTTGTACAAATGCACATAGAATATGATTCTAGAAACATGAACAGTAATTCCATATACGTAATGTGACATCACTCTCTACATAGATAGTACTACAAGGGGTTCAAGACAAACATCTGAGAAGTTCTAATTGATTCTGTCTTGAGCGAGGAAAGAAAAAATTACCATAATCTATTTGATAACTAATTCACAAATTATCACAGCCTGAACTCTAACAAATGTGTTACATTTACAAATATTTGATGACAGATGATGTATAAAGTAATAATTAAACAAATGTATTAAATTTTTGAAATCAGTACTTAAAAAAAAGTATAGACAGAAAACATCAGTAGAAAAGAGGCGAATAAATCTGAAAAACAGGGGGACATAACCCAGCTGCTGAGACTGCAATAAAGTTTCTTTTCTCTATGTGAACAGATAAAGGAAAATTTATACTGGGAGAAATTGGCAGGGTTTAGATGAAGTTAAAAATTCAGAAAGTTTTTAACCATTATTTTTGTCCTTACCACCGATCTTCTGTTGAACTTTGTGAAATGTGTTGGAACCAATGATCATACGGTTACGACCTCCAGCACCTGGGGGAAATCCACCACCAGGACCATTAGGGTCCTGGATCTCCTGCTCAAACCTGAAAATATATAAAACAACAATTATACTTTCCAAAAATGTAGATACATGGATCTTCCAGGACATTCTGTGGATAAAAGAACACAAACACTCTAAATTGCAAATTTTCAGCCTCACGATCTTTATCTAGCAATTTCAGAGAAGACAAATATAAAGCTGTGTAAAATCCATGTCTACGTTTCAATAATACATTAGCTTCTAAACTTAGATAAACGATGATGTCATAATGTCATTATTATGCGCGTAAGTATAGCGTTAGAATTGACCGATGTTAATGTTAAAATACATGTCGGAATCTCGTATCTAAACCTACATGTATACCGCGTAGAAAATTACCATACTATAAAAAACAAGAGCAACGCCTAGCGTGGCATAATATGCCCGTCGCTTAATTCGGACAGGATCAATTCGCATTTGGCATGATTTTCATGAAAAACATCTGATGTTTACTGAAGTTAATTGCGTTTCATAGCATTTTATCATAGGAATAAGTCCAAGGACAATAACTCCTGCAGAAATGGTCCTATCCAACCTATCTTGGAACTTGACTTGCAAAAAAAAACTTGAAATATTTTAGAACTAGTCCCCCCCCCAACACCTCCCCCATCCCCTCCTAAAATTAAAAATTTCTCAAAAATGAAAAAAAAAGATATCAATACCTGTAAAATATGTGGAAGTACATGACCATCATTTTGAAAACGAGTGTCGTGTATGTAGATACACACGAATAAGTACATGATCATCGTATAAATAGCTTTTTGCTTTTGTATAACTATTAACTAGTCCAAGATTCTCTGCCGTTTTCCCACTTTTGATTTCCGCGGTTTGTCAGAGATGGTCAGAGACACTTTGTTCATTAAAAGTTTGCCAGACCTCACTGAACTTCACTTTGCATTCGAGGCGAAGATTGCCTCGTGTTTTTGTTTACAATCATGTGTCTGCTGCTGAAGTGTCACAAATGCAAAGTCTTGTTCTGCGAGATTTGCTGTCATACTGTATATATGTACATAAATGGCGAAATCAGAATATTGTCAAATTTTCAGATAAAATGACAGCCAGCAGAAGTTATAAATATCATTTGGAAAAGATATCACTATCATTGAGTAAGTTAAATGTTCATTTATTGGATTATTGGTTGCAAGTTCCCTGTATAAACTTGTATTTGTTGCCAGAGGCTTGTACATCCCGATACTGGCTGGTATCGCTAAAACTCCAACTTTTGCTGAACAATGTCTCTTTGACCCATTCCCACAAACAGCTGGTATCAAAAGTGGGAGAAGGTCTGAGAATCTCAGTCTAAACTATTCACACGATTGTCGTGTATTTAGAATTTGGTATATTTTAGTACAAGACCGTCATCTACTAATAGGTACACTAATGTCGTGTCAATTTGCTGTTAAGATTTATACACTACTGTCGTGTACATAGCGAATTTCTATTTAGAACACGAACGTCGTGCGAATAGCATTGGTCGTTTAAGTGCAAGAAAATTTTGTCTTGCTTAACACCAATAAATCTATATGTAGAAGTAGAATGAGGTCACTCATTTTGATAACCTTGCAATACATTGGTGAATAACTAGTCTAGTTATCAGAGAATAATGAACTCAGCTCGTTGCACCGACTGATTGTGAAGAGGAAATTCGAGCAAGTAAAATAATTTATGTTGTGTCTGACAATACCCACCTATTCATTTCTGCCTCCATTTCCTTGAGGCGTTTATCAGTTAACATTGCCATTTCTTTCTCCATGATGCTACTCTTTAATGTTGTGGCTCTGCTCGGACTAATGAAATCAACGTTTGTAAAACGCTTCGGTAGGGAAGTGTCCATTTGCAGGACAGTAGTGTGTATTGTACAGTGCCTGTAAACCTTCTTCTTCTTCTTCTTCTTCTTCTTCTTCTTCTTTTTCTTCTTCTCTTTCTTCTTGTGTGCACTTTATATACGAACGTATATGCAAGTTAAGAAAAAGAAGAAGACTAGGCTAGTATCCGGATATTAAATCCGTGTTCCCGACAAATCGCGTTTATTTTAATATTTTTACGCGTGTCTATCAAAAGTAATGATGTTTGTTTCTGCAGAATTTATTATAAAATATGAATACCATGGAAAACGGAAATTTAATAGGTAAATCAATATGGATAAAAACGATAATTTCTCAGGAAAAATAATTTTCAAAATGTCTGATGTCTCAGGAACGCTTGGTGATTAAATTTCTATCGTAAAAGCAACTCGAATCCCTTTTAAAGTTAATGGCAAATCTTTACATTCTGAAGTCTGTCTATTGCCATATTCTGTCCTGCTGAATTTTACAATGGGCAAATTCCTATGCTAATTGAATTCAGGTAGAACCGCCAATTTGTCTGTTATTTTAAGTTGTTCTGCTTATCTAGACACGTTTCACTGAGTGATCATGTCTGCAGAAGGCGGTGTCCAAATTATACTAGCTGGTGCATTTGGTGTACACGGAGCCCGTGGTCCACACAGCGTCTGATGGTGGCATTCTGCATACGGAACTTGAAGTAATCCAACGATGGAACAATCATCATCATCGTCGTCGTCGTCGTCATTTACTTGATTTTCACCTTTAACCCCCCCCCCCCTTTCTCTTTTTTCGGAAATCTTGCATCCACCACTAATACCAGAACTCTAATTAGGTAGCTAGTTGTGATATAGTACGATGATGACAATGTATACCCGGTCGATGGTCCGATCTGTATACAACATTGCATTGACTTTAAAGTATCATACATTGCAGCGGTATAGAACATCCCCCCCCCCTCTCCCCGCCTTGAAATGCGTTGTGTTTTGTGACTAACCGGTCCCATATTCGATGCGTAATACACAATGATGTATACAAACCTGCTTGTAGTATCCTACATGGTAAAATCGACATTATGCGAGAACGACAAGAGAAAACAATAGTAACCCTACGTTTTATGGCGTGATTGGTTGGTTGTTTAATTGGGGTTTTATGTCTCCTTCATTTTTTCAGTAATACCCTGACATGAAATCAGCAGATAACAAACCTTTTAAACATAGTGGCGCAAACAGGGAATCGAATCCAGATCGCATGTTGCACAAGCCAAGCGCTTTAACCACTACATCAAGTCAGTTTCTAGTCTTCAGCGTGAAGCTCAGATCGAGAAGCCCACCCTGACCACTTTCTACTCCCCTTAATTTTATTATATTTGCATGCATGGCGAATGGAAAACACAGAATGTATTATTCCTGTTCATAATTGATGGGATATCATACAAGTGTCAGTAAGCCGGTGTGGCCTAGTGGATAAGGTGCCCGGCTCGTGATCGAGAAGTCCCGGGTAATACTCCAGCTCTGGGTGCACCGGTGTTCTGTCTTTCGGACGAGACAGTAAAAACCGAGATCCCGTGTTATGGTAGGAGTGGTACGTAAAAGATCCTTCAATCACTGCTTCAAATGGGTCCGTTGCAAAGGTCTAAA
Organism: Pteria penguin; assembly: GCA_035048485.1. NCBI lineage: Eukaryota > Metazoa > Mollusca > Bivalvia > Pterioida > Pteriidae > Pteria > Pteria penguin. Next base: position 27,019,448 of record CM068589.1, on the reverse strand, counting down.
TTTGTGCGCAATGCATCAGGCAGATGCCGTCACCATATACGTGAAATAAGCGTGGAGTGACGTAAAGCAATATTCAATCAATCAATACAACTGTCAGAATAAGTTTTATTTATAGCAGTAAAGAGTTATTTATCTCGAATAGGCGGACAAACAGACACTGAATTCATGATCTCTGTAAATGTTTTTACAGATCACAGACTAAAGTTTAGTTTAACACTAAGATGAAAACCGTTGACAACCATACAAATAAAAATGAAATTATTCTACAGGGAAACTGCGTGCGTTACTCTAAATTAGAGGAATGTACAGCGTCTGCAGCAGAATTGACAGTAAGCCAAACAGACAGCACAGGCAGAGAGATTTACAGTCCACACATTTTTATGCCCCCGGATCGATAGATCGAGGGTATATTGTTTTTGTCCTGTATGTCTGTCTCTTTGTTTGTCTGTTGTCAACTTTAACCTTGGCCATAACTTTTGAACAATGAGGGGTAGAGACTTCATATTTCACATGCGTACCCAACTAATGAAGCCCTTTTAAATGACACCAAGATCGATGACCTTTTGACTTTGACAATGACCTCCACGCAAACAATATTTCTTTCTGACTTGTATTTCAATATACAATGCAACCGTCTTCGTTCTTACTCACATAAGAAAAGCACCATACCTGTAAGGTAGATAATTGGCAATACGCAAATATTACGATAATATACCGCACAGGAAATTATAATGTATAACCTCTTTGTGCAAGCAATATTTTTACTAGTTAAGGTTCATTGTACCCATGAAAATGGACGATACAGTTGGCCTAAACAGAGCCGGTATTTACAAAAATACTTGAATAGCTAAATAAAATACATAAATGCACACGAATTTCGAGTTACTTGTCGGATGTCGCCCTTGAGACATTTGATAGTACGGATAATAAATAGCAGGTGCGGACCCAGAGTGGAACTGGTGGTCTGGAACTCCCTCCCCCTTTTCCCACCCTGAGATTTTTGGAGTTTGGGGTCCGACTGTGATCGGCTAAGACAAAGTGACACATTTGTCATGTGTCTGCTCATCATTTGTCTTTACGACAAACAAGCTATCTGCTAATTGTTTATATTTCAAGAACGAGTTTGTGCCTTTCTGTACACAAAGAAGTGAAACACACGTAAAACATTATATTTGGAATAATTTTCAGAGCATTATAAAAGAAGTATATAAAAGGAAAACCTGTGTGTTTAACAGCACAGAATATATCATAAAACAACATGCATCAGGTGCACTAAATGCACACGTGACAAATGATGAATCTTCAGTAATGTCCAAGGTCGAATCCGTGCAAGTCCGAAATATAGCTTATTACCAAGTTTTCATCGTACCGGGTTGGTATGACTGATTGAACTAGATGTATTTTAAACCAGAATACATATACATCTTCCAGATCGCTTTCCCTTCTGCGTTTTTTCTTCACTTGTTTAATTACATTTTTACGTGTTTTCAAAACACGTTCCTGTAATTAGCATTTCATATGGTATAAACAATTAATTAAGACGGTAAGTCTACCGTAAAACATCTCTTGACACAGTCCCTGCTTTTACTTATTATGGAAATACCAAGTTCCGTCATGAATTCAGGTATGTCTTGATATTTTCTTATTTATAATAGAACAATGACAAACGATACAAGTTATGTATTTATGTTTTAGTAATTAATGTTTCAAATTTCGGATATATAGATAAGTCGTATCAATGCACGTAATAATTGCAAATAATGTGAGACTTACACCTTTTTGGTAATTGTCTAGATAATGCTGTTTTAGTCAAAATTACCACTCACTCTAACTCTGAATCTGAAAAAAGGAATTTTTGAAGATTGTTACTTCATGTCACAACGTGTTCACTGATATGTGTTTACCGTTACATAAGAAAAACTTTATTCCCTGTAAAGGAACTTTAAGTGTTTTTGGTCTCCTCGTGCCAAAGGTCTACATTTATAATTGGTTTTTAAAGTTACAAAATTTGTAGGTTTATACATTATTTTGTTAATGAAAAACGCATTTGGAAGAGCTGTATAGTGATAGGGTATGGCGAATATTAAATCTAGTATGTAGTACAAACTGTTCTGAAGTGATTGGTTATACTGAATATAAAATGACAGATACGTAGATAAATACATACATCTATATTAAGAATGAATAAATAAATAAATAAATAAATGGATAGATATATATATATAAATAAATAAATAAATAAATAAATAAAATGTATAAAGGTGGTGGAATATTTCATCTGTAGCTCTTAAACAGGAATATGCATTTTAATGGTAGGAAAATGAAGGGAACGCAGTTCTTTAAGACAGCTATGATAATAATAAGACTGAAATACATTGCATCTTTGGGTAAAATCAAAATTTTCTGTCGTTATTGTCTTAGTTATGCCTGAAGTATAGTGAATCGGTGAAATCTTTAAAAGTGGGAAGGGGGGGGGGGATTAATTTCTGTTTACCTTTATCTGTTGTACAAGTTCCGTATATTATATATATAACGGACATTGTAACAGATACTTGTTACATTTATAGCCCGATAACACACACATACACATACATACATACACACACACACACGCACGCACCCACACACACACAAACAACCCCCCCCCCCCCCCCCCACACACACACACATTTTTCCCTCTCAACCACCGATTTGCAGCGTTTACTGAGATATCTATATGAGAGTATTTCATCAATGCTAAACATCTCTGCCATTGTTGAGGCGTTAATTAAAGTCCTGCATGCTTATGGAATACATGTTTCCAAGATCTGTGTCGCAGACCCGACTGTTTTATCATTATACACGTCATAGGCTAAAGTTTAAATCATACATTTTCACCATTATTTGTATCTGAGTCTGTTTTTCTCGTAGATATTTACCAATTGTTATAAATCCCATTAAAACGCTTCTTAAAGAAAAAAACAAAAAAGACAACCGATAAAACACATCTGAATGACGATTTAGTGAACACTGGCGTCATCAACAATTATGAATCCACTTATGTTTTCATTAAATATGTTTTATTTGATATACACTTCTTAATGAGTTCACGGAGGTCATGTTTTACTAAATTAAAAGGTATATATGTTCTATATTTATTGATAATCGTTTCTGATAAATAATAAATGCGCAGTCGTTATAATTTTTGTTATGGGTTATTTTGTTTACATTCATTAACTGATTATAATAATATCACATTGTGTTTTCAGGTTTAGTGATAGCCACCTTGGCCTTAAGCTGTCTGCCGACGTTAACGTCAGGATTGGCGTGTTTACCACAACATCCACAACGTAACTTCTGTAGCGCAACATGGGGTAAAAACTTTGGCTTATTTGATATTGGGGAAATTTACGGAAATACCTGATCTCCATTGCATGTACTTTATTATGACATTATCAGGATATATATAATATGGAGGTAACTGGTATCACAACAATATAGCACAGTGTATATTCATTTTCACTGACAATCAAAAGTGAGACCAGGTGCCCGGGAAGGGCAAACATCTCTTGTTGAAACAGCTAACTGGGCAAACTTTACTTGTTTTTCGTATTTTATATATCTAATAATACATAAAATATAGTAATATTCAGAGGAATGTGAATATAGTTGTTGACATTATAGATATACACTTATAAACTGATGAGCTTTCATGGCACGTACAACGAGAGACGTTGGTACAATATTGACATATTTCAAAGCACAGATTGGATATTTGAGTCCGGAAAGCAAAATACACAATACCTGACGTGGCATCACACGTATATATTATTCTACACGTTGGTCAATCATGGACCAAGTGAGGCAGGTAACGCGGGAGGTGCTTTCTGTTTGACTAGTGATGTCTGCAATGAACAACAAACTGAATTTTTCTTTCTGTTGATCAGATCTTTTGATAAAGCATTACATAAACTAAAGTAAAAATGTAAAATTTCACTTTCTTTCAGTCTCTTTTGACCTATACATAATGCTTTTCATTAACATAATTCTGATTGACTCGATTTTTATAACTATCTGCACATGCAGTGCGCTGGGCTGATTTAATCAACAAGACGTGGAGTTTTCTTTTTAGAGATTTCGTTTTTTTGTTTCTACTCGATAACAACCAATTGACCCAAAATTTGTGGACAATGAGCGGTTTTAGTAATTTATTTAGGATTGAAATGTGAAATGAACATTCAGTCATGCATATCTATTAAAGATTAAACAATCACATTTATGATCATTTTCCTTACTTTAAGCTATTAGAGGTAAGGTCTTGAGGTTCAGAGATACACCAAGTAACATCAAAGGCGACCCACCGTTGGAGAGAATGTATCTCATTGATATTGAAAAGGTTTTTAAGGTGAGTGGTTTGCAATAGAAAATGTCGAAGCTCTATAGTCATTTATTGTGTTCAACGTTTTATTGTATTTTAGAGAGACTCTGCTAAATATTGGGCATGTATATTATGGTAAACTTTCCTCCTGAGGGAACTTGATGATTAAAGTAATACAGATATACATATTATCATATAATAATGAGATACAGAAACGTTAATATACTGTCAGTGTCCATATATATTTTATGTTACGTTTCTGCGCAGTAAATCTAGAATCATTCCTGTTCGTGAAATTCATTCTCATATTCAACTTATAATAATTAAACCATTTATCTGTCTATGTACGTATTTAAACATAGTTGATCTTAACCGTGTTGTATATAAAAGAACATATTATGAGAATAAAAAATCAAGTTCAACAGAAGTTAATGTAATTTGATATTGTGGGAATAAAAGTCGTGGAATTCATTTTGGTAGGGAATATATTTATTGAGATTTTCGTATGCAGTATTGTCATTGTGTATTTTATTCGTAATTTATATTAGAGACCTGATATATGGAGTAACGAATGGGTAGCTGGTAGGAAAGCCTGGATAACAACAGAAGGAAATACTGCAGCCGGAGGCGTCCGCATGACCAAGAAAAAGACATACCTTATTACAGGTATAATGCACTTCACGTATTTCATATTATATAAACACGTGTTATTTAGCAGTAAAAGTATTAATATTGATACGTAAAAAAGAAAGAAAAAGGATAGAAAAAGCCATGACATAAGAATGAATTGCAGCGTTCCAACTTACGTAATTTGATGGAATGTATTTGTATGAATGTTTTAAAGTAAGTAAAGCATCTCTATAAAATATCAGATATTAAAAAACCAATTGCGGTTCATTCTCAAATGCCAAGTGATGCAAACAAGTACTTCTGTATGGGGTGTACCCCTCGAGATTTATCTTCAGTTTCTAAGTACAATCTAATTTCCAATCTTTTGTTTTTCAATGCTTTTTGCCTACATCGAGAAATCGGAATGTTTCGGATGTTTTCTCATTAAGGGATGAGGCATCAGGTAAAACTTGAAGTGGATGCGTATATCAGTTGAACCACATTTAATTCTATTGTATACATATATCCCTATATCTATAGGAACCAACAAAGAAGGACGGGCATTCATGACAAAATGTAACTGGTTACAGAAATGGTCCAAAGTTAACAAATGTCACAAATCCGCACTGGGATCAGGGGTTTATCAACAAAACTGCTTCTGTCCAGTAAGTGATGGGTAAAATGCTAAATTTGGATAGATGCATGCCTTTAAACAGTGGAACAATCTATATGTAAATAATAACGTGACTATTGTACTAAGAGTCTGAGTGTGAGGTGCGCTTCTGTCCACTATCCTTTTATGAATAGGTCTGTCTAATAAGCTTATACAGTAGTCTAAATTTTTTATTAGTGTGATGGTATGAAATCACGAACAATGAACAATTTGTTTGCGTTTGGAAAGTAATGCATTAAATCATAAGGCCAACGAGACAGAAACGTTTAGAAAAAGTCTTGATAAAAGTTAGGGAAAAGTTCACTTCAACCGATGATCAGGAATGTGCCTATGGACAAATAGTAAACCAAGAAGTTCATGGAGGTACCTCGGTAGTATACGTCTGAACAGTCGTAAACATACTTGTTCTTATCAATAACTAATATTACTTGTCTAACAATGCAATATATTACAAAAAAGCAGCTTAAAAGAAATAAACCAAAATAATGTATCAAAAATGATTTAATTTTGGTTTTGGTTTTATGCAACACGTATAATGTGACAATATATACCTGAATCATCCTACAGAAAATTAGACCTTTGCAAACAGTCGATACGAAGCAATAAGGGATATTTTACGTGCCATGACAATGGTGGCACAGTACCTTTCCATTTTTACTGTCTCAGGTGAAATACAGGACACCAACGCCACCAGTTAGACTCTTATCCGGGACCTTTGTACCACAAAACCATCACCGACTAAAGTTCACCGACTCTTACCGCAGTGAACTCCTTCCGTGTTGTAACTGACTTGCAGTTAAATTGTTTTTCCAAAAAGAATGTGACAAGTTTGATTTCTAGACTTATCATGACCAATCACACCTTTCTGTTTGTTAAATGCATTGGAAGTACTAGTGATTTAGGAAATGCATTTATTCGTACAGCTTTCATTTAACTTTGAAACGTAGAGAAACTTGGTCGATTAAAAATATTCATTTGGAAACAACATATAGTTTTAGAACAACTATGGTTAGCTTCGTAAGATAGGAGATGTTGCATATGAATTTTGAAAACATGGTAATATTTAACAAACTGGTCGTTATATGGATAAAATAATATAGAAACGATATCCAAGGTCAAATTAGTTATATATCACATTTCTAGATTTAAATACGGAAGGATTAAAACAAACCGTTAAATGAAATTTAAATCACTTGCATGCATTTCGTATGACATTTTGTTCACGGATATTTCACTTTAGATATATTTGCAAGACATAGTTTTCGTGATAAATCATATCATTGTTACAGTTCTATGGTCATATTAATGGTAGCAAGGAATTTTCTCTCTTTTTTGTTTCTTATCTCTTTATTTTCTACAAGTTAGAAATATCATGTATTGCAATACCCCTTCTGTACACGTTGCTGTATATATCTTCTTCTTGAAGACAGAGCTTTTAAATAAGATATAATTCTTGTTATTCCATCCTTATTTTATTGTGAATATGTATTAAATATATGTAATTCAAATAAATTCTGTTTCAACTAAGTACTTTTCGCCAAATTACACCAAAGTAACATCTCAGCAATTAAAAATAGATTACAGTATCTTAAAACACGTTGAATCGTTTTTGCTTTAGGTATATACCTGCAGAGGACATCATTGCTATCAGCAGGTTCAACACTCGGGCTGCGTTAATGAGAACCATAAACAAACATTTGATGTCTGTGTGTTCAATAAAATCCTGGGATCCTGTAGCTGGAGTGCATGTGGTCTTCCAGAGGTCCAACAAAGAAGAAATCCTGAACTTAATATGCCTAATATTCCATACCCAGGCATGCAGCAGCCGGGACTTTCCAATGTTATGCCACATGCCAATCCAAGAATGCAGAGTCAGTTAATGCCAGATCAATCTATGCCTGGTATGGGACACGGAGCACAAATTGATACACTTGGATTTGGTTATGGCTTTCCACCTACCACTCCAGCATACGACTTTCTTCAGTGGCTTTAGCCAGGGAAAACGTGTAAAATTGCAGTGTCACTCCAATTTGTAATTTTACGCAAGTAGAAATATTTACTTGTGATTCAAATAAATTCACTCATTCAGCTACAGCATAAGACAAGGATAAAATGATTTGGATGAATTTAACATTTCATTTAACATATGTTCATGATATATTGTAGAAATAATTACATTATTTGTTGATTTATAGTAAGCATGTAAAGCGATCTTCGTGTGAAATAAATTCTTTGAATTGTTCCAATCAATATTTTCTTTCTTTATTTTAAATAAAAGAAAGCTTTTGACTGATTTTACGAATATAACCTGCCAAAGAATGCATAGCAAATAGAAGAGTAAATATTCAAAAATATTTTGCAACAATATTTCATTATACATGAACTACTATTGCAATAACGATTAAGGACGGATAATTGAATGATATATTATTGGATAGGTGGGCCCCTTAAAGGGCTCATCTCAGTTATCCTAAAATTCACGTCTATAGTTTCATAGATCACGGAATTATAACCTAGTGTTATTGGTTATGCAAGCCCTAATGTTTGTCACAGAACAAGGAACGAGAAAACGATGTGAAGTATGATGTCATGGATGCTGTATGACGTTCATGAGAAAATTCGAAAACACGTGAAGTATTCTGGAAGATTTATTTTGATGAATTTGATACTGTCAACCTGATGCTGATTTCAAAATTTAATTGTACAATATGAGAAAAAAAAAGGACATAAATGTAAATAAGAAACACTTACTATGATAAGTATACAACAGGTTCTTTTTTTAGAAATGATGATGAGCGATAATTGTGTAATGGATAATCGGGATATCCTTTTGACCAAAGGTCTTTTGTTTTGGAAATTTGCGTCATTCAAGTATACAGACAAATGCAAAATCGATTTGAGGCAATCGACTGATAACATCCCCCCCCCCCCCAAATAAAAATAATAAATAAAACCAAAAACGCAAACAACTATTTATCAAAATAACGAAGAAAATAGATTATTTGAGTAGAATTGAAATGTTCGATTGAGGTGTAATACTGTCGTTGGACGTCATGCCCCGTGTTTTCCGTTATGTGTTTTCTAACACATTTAAAGTCTCCTTTTTTTCTTAATCTTAAGGTTGATCATTGTAATCCAAAATAATCCATCTTGAAAGATATTTTTGATCGCAGTGTAGGGCAAAAGTTAGCCGTAGTACGCCGTGCTACCTGGAAAATGTTCTGGTAAAACCTTATGAGCATTTTTTGCTTGAAAAAGTATAAATATTTTCTAATTAGTTATGAATCAGTTGACGAATATACTAAACATAAAACTACCAGCATTACCGCACATTATTGAAAATGTGAACTGAAAATGACACACATGTTGGATTGCTACTTTACGTATGTATCACTAATATTGTAGGATACTGCGCTTAGCAATGTGGAAAAACAACCACAAAAACGAAGGTAACAAAATCGGAGTTCATGTGTATAAACCGATAAAACATTAAGGAAACATACTATATAACTCGTAGTAATGCTTAATGTTAAAAACTTGCCAACGTAGATACATAATATACACTCAGTCGAGTGCAATTCGGAAGTTGCTTAGAAGTTGCCATTCGTTGATTAATTAAAAAAGTTACAGTTCGGAACTTCCATATATTCAATCTGGGAGAAAAGTTTTTAAATAAATGAAAAAGAGAGCAAGGTTATGATTATATTTGAATGTACACATGTAAAACATAAACAAAACGTAATCGTAAGACGTATTTTAAGCTTCGGATTTCGCTGTAGGTAAATAGGACTATTATATATCCCGTGGGAGATTCTGACTAAACTGATACTATGATAATTTTTATGCGAAAAGTTCTTATCATAAATATAGGACATATATCCCTTTTAATTTTGTGCAAAAGTACCGAACATATTAAACATCCAGGATTCGAACAGAGATTGTCTGCACTGCAAGATAAGATTATTGTAATGTAAGTATATGGCTTATGTGGTGCGTTCTTATTATTGTATTGTGTAACTCTCAATAATAACTGGAAAATTATTTATCACATTTTGACATGAACACAGAAGGTAACCAATATTTTACACACAGTAGCGCTATCCAGGATTCGATCACGAATCCACTGCATTGTAAGCCAATATCTTAACCACAATACCTACCTCTTATATGTAAAATGAGGTAGCTGTTCACCTTTTTGATACTTCACTTCTTTAGTTGAAATAATCATACTAATATGAACATCGATTTTACCATATGATACACCGACCTTTATGTCCTCTATCTTATAGGTGTAGAAAGTCATGCAATTGGCAATCTTACGTACAGGATATACATTTAAGGTTTAAACTTTCTATAATTCGTACTCACTTTTTATGTATTATAGCTTACGGCTAGCACGTCAATTATTGTGTACATGTAGTATGGAAGCAATATAGTGTTGTGATTTACGAATCGAATTCCCGTCATTGTTAGTTGGGGTAGGTGCAAGTATTTTACTGAAATGCTTATTTCCTGATATATAAAATAGGGCACCGCCAAACGGATGCATGATATGCACGCATATTGAGATGATTCCCTATCCCAGGGGCCATATCAAAGTTTAACACCTAAGTGCACAACTTCGAGCTAAACACTTTCAGATACCACCACCAAATCATGTAAATTGTTTTGGTTAAGGAAAAAAGGCGCATATGTCTTACTTAAAGAGAAATAACTTTATACCCACTTTTTCCTACTCCGAAGGCCAGAGGAAAGTTTGAAACCACCAAACCATTAACATTTGTTTTGGTAAAGGATAAAAAGCACGGGCAATTTTTCCCCATCCATTTTTCGTACCACATGGGCCAGACCTCAGTTTAAAACAGGTGCACAGTTTTACGTCAGAAGCTTTTATAAACCACCATCAAATCATTTGCATCTGTCTTGGTAAAGAAGAAGAAGCATGGACAAGTATTTTTACCCTGCCCATTTTCCAATACCCCATGGGCCAGACCTCAGTTTAAAACAAGTGCACAGTTTTACGTCAGACCCTTTCATATACCACCACCAAATCATCTGTCTTGGTTAAGCAGAAGAAGTGCAGGCAACTTTTTTACTTTGCCCATTTTGCCCACCCTACGGATCGGATCGTACCCCAGTTTAAAACCCAGGTGCAAAACTTTAAGTGATACCCTTTTAAATTCTACCACAGAGGCATTTGCACCTGTCATGGTCAAAGGAGAAACGCCGACAGCATTGTGAGAACAGACGCACAGGCGGACGAATGGCATAGCATAATACGCCCAGATTTTAAAGCCGGCTTATAAAAATAAATAACATACATTTAAACGGCATATAAATAAGGTTCTAATATAACAAGAAATAGTTAAAGGATTAGATTTTTATCACATATGGAAAATGTAATTAACAAGAATGTTGACATTTTATATACCATCGATAAGTCTTCAGTTGAAGATTCATTTCATGCGGACACACTATTCGTATTAGCATGTCAGGTTAAACATCATACAAATGCCAAAGAAAAAAGTTATTTTTACAAATCAAATTAGGAGGTTTTATTTAATTAGCGCAAATTACTCCGGATCCTTATCCATAGCATACATTCAGACATGTTATCAAGTTATGAAATATGGAGAATGAAATATTTAGATCATAGTTTTAGATGTAAATTATAAGGGCTGAGCATCAAGTGTTCTAATGGATGGTTGATTGGTGTTTTACGTCCCTATCAACAGTTGCTGAGGTATATATCGAATTATAAGCAGGATATAATCAACCTTTTAAACATAGTGGTACCACAAAGCAAGCGGTTAAGCACTACACCAAGCCTACCCCAAATATTAAAATGAAATCTAAGATAAAGTATGATAATGTAGATGTAATTGGCTCAATAGGAAATGAAGACACCATTCAATCATAAGAACATTGTTAGATGGTCAAGTGGTATCGCACTGGAATTTTCATATGACGACTGGATTTCAAACTCAACTGTCGACGAAGATTTTCCTGGGTGATTCGCCATCTTTTCTATCGCTAAATGGCCGTAGGAGTAGACAGTATATCATCGCTATATCGCCGATGTTAGATAGGCTTGTCCATTGTGAGACAGCAGTGTGGAAATTTCCTGTATTACACTCTATATTACTACTCTGCGAATCCTACAGGATTAAAAACATAAATAAATATCGTCTGTCTGCAAAATGTAAATTAAAATATCATGGCAGGCATATAATAGAAAAATTCATTATTGTTACGAGTTTAGAATTAAACAATTCACCGAGAAATCAAGATGTGCAGCACTGCACAAGTGTAGCACGAGTGTCACAAAACCAGTTGTCCAAAAATTATGACACAATAAACAATTCACACAGAAATTCGCAAATTACAACATTTTATCCAATTCCTTATGCAATGTTTCCTATCTGGCCTAAATCACAAATTAGTGCATCACATGATAAATCCTAGGCATTTAATTGGATAACGGCACGGATACTCCGAAGCGATAGTGCCCGGTCACTAATTCTGTTATACAAGATTTCTGACGTATCTAAGTAGCACCAGCTGGTCTCTCGAGGTCACAATGCATTTTGTCGTCATAACGACATTTTCGTGACGTAAAAGCGCGTGACCATGTTCTAAGACATCCTTTCTAACATTATTTTACTTCACTTCGATCTTCGAGAATGGATGTGTTACAATTATTTGGTTCCGTGAAGGACAGCATTTCCACAATTAGGTGGTTGTAAGGAGCAGGGGGCTTGTGAAGGAAGGCAAGTACTGCAATTACTAAAGATTCTAATCCATTGTAACTCCAGCAAAAAAAACGCGGTCCCTAGGGGCCTGCAATTGTTTTTTCCCGAAAAGTAGCCATTTCTCTGAATATAACAAAAGTAAACATCAGAACTGACAGAACACATACCTTAACACACATTTTACAAAAACCCGGTCCAAAATTCTTTATTTTTAGGTATTACAACCCCGGTCCCCTTAACTTATCTACTAAGAAATCCAAAACACTTCTGTTGTTTAAAACGTTGAAAACAATTTTGAAGTCAAATATTGAGTATTCACTGTGATAATTATTATAAGCTTTTAAGAAAAACGACTCATTCTGTTTTTTCAAAATTATTTTCGTGTCACCTGTAAGTGTAAAATAACACAGCACTAAGGGATCATTTTGTCTGTCTGTCTGTCTGTCACACTCTGATATCAGCAACTGGTAATACTGGTATGTACATAGAAAATTACAATAGTGCCTGCATAGTGTCATGTGATGCACTAAAACTATTAATGCCTGTTTAGGTAGGTACTATGCTCTCATAGTGTTGCTTTGAAAGCAATAGCACACTCGCTTTCGCTCGGACAATATTACTTTCCAAAGCAACACTATGAGAATAGCAACCACCTACACAGACATTAAAAGGTAAATAATGTCACATTCAGGATAATAATAAACCCCACACTAATATATTTCAGTGAGTGCTCAACATTCCATTTGGTCGATATTTAGAGGTGGACAAATGTATGGAAAAGTAAAGGTCAGTACCAAGAAATATCTATCAGTCCGGGAAACTGACTTTGACTCAGATTAGACAAACACCTAAAAACTAACCTAAAGCCTAAAAAGGGTGTGGTGGTGTGTGTGTGGGTGGGGGTTGGTTGGTTAGAAGAGCGGGTTTCCGGAAATGCTCTAGAACAAAGGCATTTTTTTTTGTGATGTTTTCTTATTTATATGAACATTCTTAACTCAAGAAATCAATCAGTCAAGGATATACCATAAGTAATGCATATCGATTTCTATGTAATTAACTATAAGAATTTTTGCCTGGTGCAATAATGCACAGAAATGTAGTCCCATGCACTGTACCCAGCCAAAATCAGTGGAGATTTCTTACAAGCCAATGTCTACCGTCTCAAGTTTATCAATTATCCCAAAGGCAATATACTGAATAACCGCTGGAAATAATCGAATTCGAAACCGCTCGGTCACGAGCCTAGCACTTTATAGAACTAGCCAGTCAATAAATTGAAGATTTCTATTCCAATTATCATGCACACTTATCGACTAAAATACCAATTGAGTGCATCAAGTGCGCATGTTGACTATTAATGTTTCTTCCGTGTTGCTGTAGACTGGCGCTGTGGAAATTCAGAAGTGAAAATATCTTTACATGACTGAAATAGTTATGATTAATTATTACTCTAGATCACTGCTGTCTTAACATGACATTTAAGTGCATATCAAAAGTAGAGTAGTCAAAACTTAATACAGATTTTCAGTGCACTTGAAGCAAACTAGACAAAAAGGTAAGAGGAAACCGTGTATGCCTCCACGTGCAAAACATAACAAATCTGTTCCACTGCGCTTGGTGAAAATGAACTTTTTCCATTTAAACCGCACATCTGACGCATATTCCAAAATTAAAAGTGCGCCAGTGTAGCTGGCACTTTATATGAGATATTTTAGGTTCGGGTGCTATCAGTGGTTTGTCCGTGTCTTGCGTTTCCGATGAGACAACCCCCCCCCCCCCCAAATCGAGTTCACAGTAAACCCGGTTTCCTCTTCTAAGAGTGTGTCCGGTATATACGTCTTCATTTCTGGACAATTGCATCAGCCAGATTCCGTCGCTATGTAAATAAGATACTCCGGGCGTGACTTAAAACAAGATTTATAAAAAAGCCCAAATACAACTAGAACACTGATAACCTCAGAAATGCCGCCCTGATAGGCTTAAAATAAGTCTGAAAATGCATAAAGAAATTCCAATAAGTTCTTCATAAGTTCTTCCTTAACGCCGTATATATACAGTGCTGTAGTTCTTTCACTATAAACAAATTAAATTTCATAACATAACACGGGGCTTTAACAACCACAACCGTCCCCTCCTTCCTCCAAAAAGTCCAAAAATATGATTCCTTGGAAGTGGATGATCATACATGTTTTTGTTATTGTTTAACGCCACTTCATTATCATTGTACTTCGTGGTGACACCTGTCTGGTGCTTTATAACTTTCGTAACAATGAAATATGCCCACTCAAAGTAGTGAGGCATCTCTCATGTACATTCGCATGAGGCTCAATTTTAATGCCTCATCCGATAGATATTTAGGCAGACAGACGATGACCATCGGCATATCAAAAGCAACAGAATGGAACCTAGATAAAATTTTTTTAAAATAATGTGACTGAAAGGTCTTACAATTCATCGTACATAATGTCATGTTCTAGAAAGCAACATTCCATTTGTTATATAGCTAACTTGAAAACATTCAAATCAATAGTGTAAAGACATTCAGTTGAAACATATCAAATGTTGTTAACATTATGGGGATTACCAATTAATTAATATCTAAAGCGATCTTTGAAATAACTAAAGTATTGACCTTGGAGTATCTAAATTCATCTTATACCGCAAAGATTAAATAAAAAGCTTTCCCCTAGCAATCCTGTTGATGTGACCGTCACGTGATTATCTTTAGTTCTAAATTATACACACTGACTTGATATAGGACGCACGCGTTGGAAAAGTAATCACAGTATATCGTATAAATAACGTTGAGAAGGCCCCTTTAATTCTAGTAGAAAATGGCTCTAATTACAACTAGGACAAATTAACACCAACATGACAGGTAAGAACCTTTTTTTTCAATTCATTTCAGTTTTCAAAATCTAGAAAAAAATAATCAACATTGATTTGCTCACAGTTTTTATCTTAAACTGCAACACTAATCTAAATTCATTTATTGTCTGAATCTAGTTTATGCGGAACGTTACTAAGCTTATGCGTTTATACGGTATTACGTCATGTCCCATTGTTCACGAGACAGTTATTTGTACACCGTCTGATACTATACAAGTCTATTGTACAATTAAATGATCATATAGACGTTTTAAATTATGAATGACTTTGAAGTCCCATTGATACATTTTATACAGATAAAACATTGCTTTTTATTCTTAAAAACTACTTCATTAAGTGTTGGTTCATAAAATGAAATCAAAATGATTGTTTGATTGTTGTTTTACGTCACTCCACAATGATTTCACGCGTATGGTGACAGCATGTGTCTGATGCATCGCACAGAAAGTTATTCCTTTACAACGGACCCTCCCAAGCAGTGGGGGATCTTTTACGTGCCACGCCAACTGCGAGGCAGGATATTGGCTAGTACTGTTTCATGCGGAAGGTAGAACACCAGTGCATGGCGAGAGTCGAACCTGGGCCTCCTAGTCATTAGCCCAGAACCTCATCCACTGGGCTATATCGGCATAACAGGTTTATAGATATAATAAGTATGTACTTTGTTTAGACCTCATTTTGGCGACGAGATTTCGTGTGTTTATCTATATGCACAAGACAAAATTTTTGCGAAAAACAATATGAATTTTATTTTTTATCATAAAATCATAGTTACTATTGTAAGGTAAAAAAGTTTTGCCCGGTCAATTTACGTGAATTAAAAGCTTTCTTACAAAAGTCGTCAGCAATGAAATATGAATCATAAATCATTTTGAATTAATGCATTTGGATTCTTTTAAGAGGAAAGTCATCATATATACATTATGATTGCTAGAAATGAAACTTTAATTATTGTACTTTGCATTCAAATCATTTATTTGAACCAGACTGTCATGAATACAGAAAAAGACATTCATTCCGTAAGTACAGGTTCATATATCTATTTCTATGGATGCTTGTATGAAGCAGAAGGTCACCAAATCATTAAGTACATAGATCAACACACTACAACAATACAGGGGAACAGTTAAGTTTAACTTGCTTTAAAAGCTATCTGTAATTATAATAACTACTAATTTTCAAAGAAAAACAACCTGCATTAAGAGACTCCTGCCCTTAATTGACCGCTTTTCAATCTCCTAGTGACCTCTTAAACCGGGGTTTGACTGTACAATCATCATAGAACGACATCAGTGTTATCTTGTCCACGTTTTTATCGCTGTAGGCTGCGTTGTGCGAGCGGTGCTAACAATTCTATGTACTGTTCCAGTGGTCTTTTCGTTACAATGTCATCCTGAACATCCTCAGCGTAATTTCTGTGAGGCTGCATGGGGTAAGTCTTTTCATCAATGCTATGTATTTATTCTAATGTTACATGTATGTATTTTCACATTTTTTAAGATTGATTGATTGATTGATTGATTTTTGTTTAATGTCACACCACGAATATTTCACGTATATTGTGACGGCATCTGCCTGATGCGGGGCATACGAATTCTGACATTTGCAACGGACCCACCCGAAGCAGTGAGGGATCTTTAACGTGCCTTGCATACCACGACACGGGGCCTCGGTTTTTACTGTCTCATCCAAAAAACAGGACACCGGCATAAACAGAGCGGGAATCGAACCTCGGCTTCTCGATTAGGAGTCCAGCGCGATACCACTAGGCCACGCTGATCTTTTATGAAGTAATGCACACAAAAATAAGCAAGATATCCGACTTGACTTCATGAAAAATTCCACATAGGATCAACAGTAACTGAGTATGGAAAAATAAGTGTATATAAGTATATATAAGCTGTGATCATATTTTCCCTATAACAGGTATAATATCTTGTATAAAAAGCTGTGATCATTTTTCCCTATAACAGATATAATATCTTGTATAAAAAGCTGTGATCATATTTTCCCTATAACAGGTATTATATCTTGTATAAAAATCTGTGATAATATTTTTCCCCATAATAGGTATATTTTGCATAAAAATTGTGTTCATATTCTACCCTATAACATGTGTAATATCTTGTATTAAAAGATTTTAAGATATTTATCGCCGCCATTTCAAAATGATTGATTAAACTTCAATAATCTAAGAATTCTTAAGTCATTTTTAAATAACTTTCAAAATATATTTTCCAGTTATTAAGGGCACAATCAAGACCAGAATAGAGACCCCCAGCAGCGTGAAAGAAGATCCACCCATTGAAAGACAGTACGACGTCAGAATCGATAGGATTTTTAAGGTAACTACCGTAGTGATGAAACCAGATACAAAAGAAATCATCCAAATGCAATGTGTACATGTAGTTAATTTATTGAATTGTTGGTTTTAAAATTTATCGAACATGAGCAAAAAATTGCGTAAATAAACAGCTTATCGCGCATATGTAAAGTATGCACATGGAATTCATATAGAGACGAATGCGTAAGCTAATAATGCATCTACTATTAATATAGCATTCACAACTTAAACTTGTAATAGCAATTATTTTGCTCTGACCGAGTGATTCCAAATTCTAAGGACATCCGAAAATCATTTTCATCATCGGATTTCGACATCTTTTATAGAATTAGATTAAAAAACAAATACTTTTTTTCAAAACTTGTGATAAAAGGGGATTAACTTGATAATCAATTATGAGACGCATTTTGAAATCATCCTGACTCCCAACAATACAAAGAATGTATAGTTTTTATTATAGTTATACTTAAGAAATAATTACTCCGCATTCTTCTTTAAGAAGTCGCGTATCAAAACGTTATATCGTTGCCTAAGTATTCTGAATGTATGGCCATATATCCTGTACTTCAAGGAGATGGATAACTTATTGTTAAAGTTGAAGCAATTAAAAACAATTATTTTTGGAACGAAATATATACAAAGAACGATAATTTTGCACGCATTCTGATCCATTTTTCTCGCCTCAGCTTTTCTATCATCGCGTGGAGTTTTGTGCATAATTCAAATGAGCTAAATATAAGCTTTTCCACAACTATTGTAGTCAAAGAGAAAACAGAAAACATCTGACAAAATCAAATTACACAAATCACTAAGGGCCTGCACACAAAAAATGACAACAGCATAATATACACGGAAGGACATTATAAAAATATTTGATTGTGCTGCGGTTACAATACTGACTTGTCAAACTGATATTCATACATATAACTATCATCATCATGCCAGATGCCACCTTACATCCGTTTCTTATTTGAACTGATATTTACACGTAAATAGATTGGGGTGTTATGGTCAAATGTGTCTTCACACCATTTGTTTGGCTTTTGTCAAATTAATTGCCCGCCCTAAGTCGGTATCGTAATTGCACTACAATCAAATGTTTTTGTAATGTGTTATATGCGCTAGTATATTATTATAATCATTCATTGTATAGCTCCTTGTTGACTTCTGCCACATAACTGAGCCAGTAACTCCTCTCTTTTTTCTTTCTGTATGAGTTTTATTCTGATATCAAATATCACAAGTTCCGGTGAATGGAGTTTTCGGTCTTTGACATTCCCTGGCGGCTATTGTGAATGCTAATTTATATCTCCAAATTTCCGGAATCAAAATTTTCACAGCAGCTTTATAACGAAATCTTGAAGCATATTTCTGTACAATACTTCTTCGTGGATCTGAAGTTAGATTCTATCAGGTCAATTTTCCTTTGTAGTGTTTGACAATAGACGGGAATCGTAGCAAAATATTCCGTTTGACCACGCTACGCCATATTAATATAAAAATATACATAGTTCTTTTCACTAATCTTATGTCTTCAGTTAGCAATCATCAGGTGTTTGGCTTGTCAATAGTCAATAAATCAATCATTTCAGCAACCTATGAGTTCCACCTTTGAAGGCACATGGCATAACGGAAGTCGAATATGGATATCTACAGATGGTGACATGACAAAAGCCGGAGTACGTATGAAAAGGGATAGAAGTTACCTCATTTCAGGTAAAGTTCCTATTATTTGCACGTATTCCAATTCTGAAAATTTTGTGTTTTCACTTCAGAATGGAATTTTTTATATCGTATATAATATTTTGCATCAGTTTTATTAAATGCACTACAGCTTGCAAGAAATGAATGATTAACTGTTAGTCGTATGTTTTTGTTTTGATTTTGTTTCTTCCCTTTATTTTTTAACACACATGATAGCTGAGCCACACATGTAACAAATCTGATTGACGGCGTACCATTATCTTCTTCAGGAATCATGTATGAAGGGAGACCATTCCTGACCAAGTGTAATTGGCATCAGAAATGGGGTAAGGTCAGTAGATGTCACGAGTCCGGCCTGGAGTCCGGCATCTTCCTTCAGAACTGTAATTGTCAGGTAAAATCGTATTTGTGTACAATTGTTTCTATCGTTAGGCAATACATGGTTGATTATTTCTTTAATGGAATATGGCACGCTATGTCTCGATACTTAGCGAATTTGATGTATAACGCAATGTCTGTGAACATGCATCCAAACATGCTTATCTCATTTATATTACTAGTTAATTAGACACACTAAACGCCTATTTTCAACGTTTATGTATGGAAGTGTGTTTATGTACCTTTTCGTATGCGAGTGCTTGCTGTATTTATACTCATTACTACTGTTTTGCAAGAAGTTATATTTTACTAATTCAGTTCATAAAATTTTCTTGTGACAGTTAGTCCAAATGAAAAATGCTCATATATTGCCGCACATATCATTACTTCAAGTGGCACAATAACACCACAATCAACATTACTATCACCAGCAACATAATTACCACAGACTTGTTTGCAATTTTCTACAGGTATCTACATGTATGGGCAACAAGTGTTACCAGCCTGTTGGTAACAAAGGCTGTGTAAACATTAATTACGAAAATACATACGACATCTGCAGGTTTGACCAAACTTCAGGATCGTGCGGTTGGACAGTTTGTGGTCACGTGGAAAAAGTCTTTCCACACAAACCAGCGTCGAGAATGAATATGAAGTCAATGAGAAGATTAAAACTTCATTCACAATCACCGTTGTGGCGACGTTCTCCGGCAATACAAAGACCTACGTCTATGACGTCACATCCGGTGCCAACAACAGGGAGTGTTATTTCTGCATTGATACATGTGTTAACATCTCCAACTACCACGCCGTCACCAGGTCCGTCCTCCTCCATGTCATTTGATTTCGGAATGGGATTTCTCGGCTGGAAATAGAAATAATATTAATAGTGAAGTAATACTACAGAACTATATATATTAATAATTATTAACTATATGTAAATATATAAACGTTTATTTCATCTTTACAGTAAAGTGATTTCATTTGTGCATTCTATATTTCCTGTACGTGTTGCTTACTACTACTACTAGTACTACTACTAGTACTTCTTCTACTACTACTACTATTACTAGTACATGAAAGCGCCAACAGACTCTACCTTCTGAGACTGATATGCGTTGTAATATAAAGTGCCTTTGATTCTATGGTTGAAATTGAAGGACACTACATATTCATTCATGTACACGACATCGGACATTGTTGTATTAATTGATAAACCTGTGGCGCTCGTACGAACAGCAATGCAATGCAAAGTATAATCGTCCAGCAGATTGTGACGTCACAAGCAGTATTATTCTGTTGTTACTAACCTTACTGCAGAATGCGATTCTAATGTGCAGAATCGCTGATTCAGAGAGCCTTCATGCAAGATATGAATACTTCAGTTATATGTCAAAGTATCTCAAATGTACTTATTTTCTAATACACGCATTACAATGTAAATTTAAGGTATTAATGTCTGCAGTGTGATGAAAAATAAACTATAAGGACCCACACATAGGAATTTTCAAGGATTGAAATACACCGGTAGACATCTAGATGAATGTTGAATGACACGAGATAATTGCATCATGTACCGTGGCGGCATCTGCCCTCAGTTATTGACGAGCTTACAATAATCTCTGCTCTTTGATCGGACTTGATTTTAATGAAATAGTAACATAGAATGAAGTAATTTGAAATGACCTTAATTGTTTTCGTATACATTAAAAAGATACAGTTAGGAATTATTAAGTGTGCTCACCCCCGTAAGAAACACGGCATAGAAAGCGCCCGTGGATATTGACTTCCACGGATTAAAATGCATTGTAACATAGAGTACCTTTGATTGTTTGTTTACTAACTGAAAGACACACCATACTGTTTCGTGTACATGATATCGGACACTGTTACTTTTTTTTGTGATTTGAAGGACACTGTTATATGGTTTGAATAAGCTGAAAATATAAATGCTCAGCTTGTGGAAGTGTTAAGAGATCCAGAGTATAAACCTGTACCACTCGTACGCACAGGAATGCAATACAAGGTGTAATCGTCCTGCAGATTGTGACGTCACAAGCAGTATTATTCTGTTGTTACTAAGCTTACTGTAGAATAGGATTTCGATGTGGAGAATTGCTGATTGAGAAAGCGGCGGTACAATAAAATAAAAAGGAAGGAAAAAAATGAGTTCATGTAAGATATGGATATTTCCGTTATATGTCAAAGTATCTTCATTATATTTCCGTTATAATACAGGCATTGTAATGTGAGGTTCATAAGAGGCATATGTCTGTAGTCGGATGTAAAAAAGAAAATAAGAACCCACACATAGGAATTCTCATTCTGAAATATAAGCCGGCGTGGCCTAGTGGTATCGCGTCGGACTCCTGATCGGGAGGCCGGGGTTGGATTCCCACTCTGGTCATGTCGGTGTCCTGTCTTTTGAGTGAAACAGTAAAAACCGAGGTCTCGTATCGTGGTATGCATGGCACGTTAAAGATCCCTCACTGCTTCGGGTGGGTCAGTTGCAAAGGTCAAAATGTGTATGTCCCGCCTCAGGCAGATGCCGTCGCCATATACGTGAAATATTCATGGTGTGACTTTAAACAAAAATCAAGCAATCAATCAATTAGGGTTTGAAAAACATTGTTAGAAAGAGAATCATAGGCATCGATATGAATATTGAAGGACACGAGATAATTAAATCATGTTTTGTGGCAGCATCTGCCCTCCGAAACAGAAGAGCTTACAATAGACATGCGATACGCAGAATTGCTTAAATAGCCGGGGTAACCGATTTAACTAACTCTTTAAAACCACTGCTCTTTGATCGGACATGACTCTCTCTACATATACATTGGGAAAGAGTCTTGTTTTAAATGAAACGGGAAGATGGAATGAAGCAATTTGAAATGATCTAAGTTATTTTCGTATATATTAAAAAGATACAGTTAGGAATTGTTAAATGTGCTCAATACCGTAAGAAACACGGCATAGAAAGCGCCCGTGGATATTGACTTCCACGGATTGAAATGCATTGTAACATAGAGTACCTATGATTGTTTAATTATAATTGAAGGACACAACATAGTCTTTCAGGTACATGATGTCGGACACTCTTCTATTTTTTTAATGACTTGACGGACACTATGAAATAATTTTAATAAGCTAAAAATAGAAATGCACAGCTTGGGGAAATGTTAAGATATCCAGGGTAGAAATCTGTACCTCTCGTACACACATGAATGCAATACAAGGTGTAATCGTCCTGCAGATTGTGACGTCACAAACAGTATTATTCTGTTGTTACTAAGCCTACTGCAGTATAGGATTTCGAAGACGAGAATCGCTGATTGAGAGAGCAGCGCTATAAAAATAGAAAATAAGATAAATAAAAATAACGTTCATGTAAGATATGAATACTTCAGCTATATGTCAAAATATGTGAAATGCATTTTTTTTTATTCACCCAATGAAAAGTAAGGTGTAAGGTGTTTGCGGAAACTTGGCGGAAACCCTGCGGAAACATGAAGTTTCCGCCAGGTTTCAGGTGGCGGAAACTTGCTGGAAATGTCCCAGTTACTGCAGGTTTCCGCAAAGTTTCCGTTAGGAATCTTGGAGTTTCCATACGGAAACCTTGCGGAAACTTGCTGAAACATGGTGTTTCCGCAATTGAAACCGGTGGAAACTTGCAGTAACTTGATGTTTCCGCAACTGAAACCTTGCGGAAACCTGCAGTAACTGGGACATTTCCAGCAAGCTTCCGCCATCAGAATTTGGCGGAAACCGGGACATTTAAGGAAATGTGCAGGAATGAAACCAGCTGAACTCAGAACATATCCTCCATATAAACTGGAAAATTACATTTTTTCTATAACCTGGAGACCTAAGGAGGTTTTCCCTACGGAAACTGGCGGAAACCTGCTGAAACTAGGACATTTTGTAATAAATGAAATATCTAATTATACAGTATAGATGCCAATAGAGGTTGGTTCCCCGGAAGTAAAGGTAGAAATCAACCTCTTGCAATTCAATAAAAACTGACATCTAATTTTGTATCTTGAAATCTAATATATCTACTGTATAGGCCATCACATTTTCAGAGACAAAAAAACAAAAAAATACACAAAGAAATACAATAATAATTCACAATTGTATAATAGTATACAGTATATGTTCAAACTTGCGCATACAACTTTATCAAAGTAACTGACAAACAAAACTTTTTAAATTCCTTTGTTTTGAAAATGTATACAGTGTTTCATTTCGCCACTTCAAGATTAAACAAAACCAGAGCAAATGAATGGAAATAATGTTCTGTCCTTGTAATCAAACTATCTGAATTTTCACAAATATGTGTTCCTGTAAGAATTTGAAACTTGTGACTTTGTGTACATTGAGAATTGCATTCTTTAATATCCTCTCATTGATAGTCTGTCACTGATCTTCTGTCATCTTAATCCTGCTTCTGAAACAAGAGATATAAATTAAAAACTACACATACATGTACATAAGAGACTAAATCAGAAATTTATCTAGTAACTACATGTCCATATATTTAGGTGCTTTAACAGAACAATTCTGAATAAGCTTCCCTAAACAATACACCAAATGTTACCATTTTATTTTTTAATTCCATGCATGCACATGCCATGCATAGATCTACTTCAAATGTCAACAAATTTATATAGCTACATAGATTCCAGTGGCAAAATATAACAGTACTTGCAATCGTGCATAACAAGGACAAATACTTTTACTAAATTTAGTAGAAAACTGACAGTCATTAGGGCCCCAATGGATGCCTGTCGCCATTACCTTGACCTTAATTTTGTATCAATGGAAAGGTCTTGTCACAAGGAACACAGATGCTAAATACTAAAGCCCTACTTCTAATAATTCAATAGTTACAGTCAATGTTAAAGTTTTTCAAATTCAGGTCAAAGGTCGATGTCAAGGCCACATGATGAAAAATCTTGGTACCGACTGAAAGGTCTTGTTATAAGGAACATACATGCAAAATATGAAAGCTCTACCTGTGACAGCGTATGAGATGAGGCCAATGTTAAAGTTTAGTTGACAGACGGACAGACAGAGTGATTACTATAGTATAGGGCATTCACTTATGAAGCGGGGCCTTAATAAAGAAAATATAAGAGAAAGTGAATCGTTAATTGATAGATGTATAATGGGAAAA
Organism: Pteria penguin; assembly: GCA_035048485.1. Lineage (NCBI taxonomy): Eukaryota > Metazoa > Mollusca > Bivalvia > Pterioida > Pteriidae > Pteria > Pteria penguin. The sequence goes on along the minus strand of CM068589.1, from coordinate 26,994,563 downwards.
AATAATCTTACACATGTTTGCTGGCTTTACTTAAAAAAGCTACATTGATGCTAAGAAATAACTCTGCAATTTCTTACTAAAACAATATACATATATATTAATCACATGTTTGCTCTTTATGCAGTGAACTATCGCTATGTCATAAAAGAAAAAAGAGGAGTTACCGGCTCAGTTATGTGGCAGAAGTCACCATGGAGCTATACAATACATGAATATAAATAATATAATAGAACATTTAACACATTACAAAAATATTTGATTGTAGTGCAATTACGATACCGACTTAGGGCGGTCATTTAATTTGACAAAAGCCAAACAAATGGTGTGGTTAACCGGTTTACGGGCCCACCTTCCCACTCACCGTAACAGCAGAACAATCAAAAGACGTACATTTAAAAATTTATAAATAATCCTCCATGTAAAGAACAAGGGTCAACAGGTATCGCATATTGAGAGGTCATATAAATATAAACACGTAAGGTATTGTAAAAAACATAATGGTATAAAAATATATGCGACATCAACACGATAAACCGTGCTCTGCCAGTCTGAAAGCGAGCTAAGACCCTAGATCTGTAGGAGTCCCGACTAACAGTCAGAGGGGACGAGGTTCAGGACCATGTCTCCTCTGAAAGAGGTTTGGACAAGGCCCGTCATATAGACCCCACCGCCCTGTTAGTCAGCGTGCAACGTTCAAGTAAAAGTCTGCATAAGGCTGTAGAGGGGCCAAATACAAGACCTATAGTCTTTTTGATGATCTCAATATCATATTGTCTATTTAGGAGACGTTTGACTATTTTATTACATGATAAAATAACGTTATCGGAGCCTTTTACTTTCCTTAGCTTATATACGAGATCACCGTAAAAATTAGGATGGGAAATTCCATTGGATACATACTGTTGAAAAGAAATATTTCCAAATTTAGATAGAAGTTCTGAATAAGATCTGAAGAATTTGCCGAATGTTTTTCTTAGCTTGTGATATCTGTAACTCTGAGTTAAAAGTTTAGTAGTAATTTGTAAATTTCGTTTATGAAAGTCCAAAACATCGGTGCAGCCTCTGACAAATCGAACTAATTGAGATATATAGATACCATATGATGGGAGTCGAGGGAAATTTACAATAGGAAATCCAAACTCCTCACGTTTATCATAAATATTAGTATATATTAGGTTGTTGATAATTTTGATGTTTAAATCTAAGAAAGGTGTAGATTTATCTCAAGTATTAGCTTTATTCAATGTGAGCTCTGGTGGATATATTTCTGATATAAATTGTTCGAATTCAGGGTTGTCGATAACCAAAATGTCATCCAGATATCTGCAAGTATTATTAAATTTGTCAATGAGGTCAAAACGTTTTGATTTTTGAATAGAAACCATAAAATCCCTCTCATAACAATCAAGTAAGATATGAATACTTCAGTTATATGTCAAAATATGTATCTGAATTTCTTTTTTATAAACGCAATAAAATGTAAGATGTAGAGAGGGTAGTCTGATGAAAAATAAAACATAAGGATCCACACATTGGAATGTATGTGATTTAAAATGCATCGTTAGAAAGAGAATCATAGATTGGTATATGAATGTTGAAGGACTCTAGGAACTTATATCATGTTTGTTGGCAGCATCTGCCCTCCGTTATTGAGAAGCTTACAATATACAAGCGATGCGCAGAATTGCTTAAATAGTCGGGATACACGACTAAGTTAACTCTTTAAAACCACTGCTCATTGGCCGGACATGGTTCTGTGTGTATATATATACATTGGGCAAGATTCTTGGTATAAATGAAACTCTAATATGGAAAGAAGGAATTTGAAATGAACTAAATTGTTTTCGTATATATTATTAGGAATTGTTAAATGATACAATGTGCTCACTCCCGTAAGAAACACGGCATATAAAGCGCCCGTGGATATTGATTTCCACGGATTGAAATGCATTGTAACATAGAGTACCTATGATTGTTTAATTATAATTGAAGGACACAACATACTCTTTCATGTACATGATGTCGGACACTGTTCTATTTTTTTAATGACTTGACGGACACTATGATATAATTTTGCTAAGCTAAAAATAGAAATGCACAGCTTGAGGAAATGTTAAGATATCCAGGGTAGAAATCTGTACCTCTCGTACGCACATGAATGCAATACAAGGTGTAATCGTCCTGCAGATTGTGATGTCATAAGCAGTATTATTCTGTTGTTACTAAGCCTACTGCAATATAGGATTTCGATGAGGAGAATCGCTCATTGAGAGAGCAGCGCTATAAAAATAAAAATAAATAAAAATAACGTTCATGTAAGATATGAATACTTCAGTTATATGTAAAAGTATGTCAAATATATTTCTTTTTTATTCACGCAATGAAAAGTAAGGTGTAAAAAGGGTAGTCTGATGAAAAATAAGATATAACGACCCGCACATAGCAAATTTTGTGAATTGAAATACATTGTTAGAAAGAGAATCATAGATAATTATATGAATGTTGAAGGACTCTAGGAACTTGTATCATGTTTGGTGACAGCATCTGCCTTCCATTATTGAGGAGCTTACAATAGACTAGCGATATACAGAATTGTTTAAATAGCCGGGATACGCGACTGAACTAACTCTTTAAAACCACTGCTCATTGATCGGACATGGATCTGTGTGTATATATACATTAGGAAAGAGTCTTGGTATAAATGAAAGTCTAATATGGAATGAAGTACTTTTAAATGACCTTAATTGTTTTCGAATATATTAAAAAGATACAGTTAGGAATTTTTAAGTGTGCTCACTCCCGTAGTAAACACGGCATAGAAAGCGCTCGTGGATATTGACTTCCAGGGATTGAAATACATTGTAACATAGAGTACCTATGATTGAAGGGCACAACATACACTTTCATGTACATGATGTCGGATACTGTTGCATTGGTTTAATGATTTGACTGACACTGTTAAATAATTTTAATTAGCTGAAAATATAAATGCACTGCTTGGAGAAATGTTAAGATATTCAGGGTACAAACCTGTACCACTCGTACGCACAGGAATGCAATACAAGGTGTAATCGTCCTGCAGATTGTGACGTCACAATTAGTATTATTCTGTTCTTACTAAGCTTACTGCAGTGTAAGATTTCGGTGAGAATCGCTGATTGAGAAAGAAGCGCAATAAATAATAAATAAATAAATAACGTTCAAGTAAGATATGAATACTTCAGTTATATGTCAAAATATGTATATGTATTTCTTTTTTATAAACGCAATGAAAAGTAAGATTTAGAAAGGTAGTCTGATGAAAAATAGAATGTAAGGTTTGACACAAAGGAATCTATGTGAATTGTAATGCATTGTTAGAAAGAGAATCATAGATGGTATATGAATGTTGAAGGACACGACATATTTATATTATGTTTGGTGGCAGCATCTGCCCTCCGTTATTTAGAAGCTTACAATAGACAAGCGATACATAGAATTGCTTAAATAGCCGGGATAAAACCACTGCTCATTGATCGGACATGGCTCTGTGTGCATATATATATATATATACATCGGGGAAGAGTGTTGGTATAAATGAAACTGTAATATGGAAAGAAGGAATTTGAAATGAACAAAATTGTTTTCGTATATATTATTAGGGATTGTTAAATGTGCTCACTCCCGTAAGAAACACGGCATAGAAAGCGCGCGTGGATATTGATTTCCACGGATTGAAATGCATTGTATCATAGAGTACCTATGATTGTTTAATTATAATTGAAGGACACAACATAGTCTTTCATGTACATGATGTCGGACACTGTTCTATTTTTTTAATGACTTGACGGACACTTATGATATAATTTTGCTAAGCTAAAAATAGAAATGCACAGCTTGGGGAAATGTTAAGATATCCAGGGTAGAAATCTGTACCTCTCGTAGCACATGTATGCAATACAAGGTGTAATCGTCCTGCAGATTGTGACGTCACAATTAGTATTATTCTGTTCTTACTAAGCTTACTGCAGTGTAAGATTTCGGTGAGAATCGCTGATTGAGAAAGAAGCGCAATAAATAATAAATAAATAAATAACGTTCAAGTAAGATATGAATACTTCAGTTATATGTCAAAATATGTATATGTATTTCTTTTTTATAAACGCAATGAAATGTAAGATTTAGAGAGGGTAGTCTGATGAAAAATAAAATATAAGGAACCACACATTGGAATCTATGTGAATTGTAATGCATCGTTAGAAAGAGAATCATAGATTGGTATTTGAATGTTGGGTTACACTCCGTTACTCCGAAGGTCCGATATTCCGAAGGCCCGTTACTCCGAAGGCCCTTTACCCCGAAGGCCCGATACTCCGAAGGTCCGATACTCCGAAGGTCCGGTTCTCCGAAAAATGTTTTTATTTCTCGACAAAAACAAGGATTTGCTATGTAATTAGAACATTCAATGTTCTAAACGGTAAACGTTCTACCATTCTATTAGACGTGCCCCCATTTCTGCACTTGCCCCAGTCTACAGTCTATTTTATTTTGCAAGACTATATATTTTAAAGACTTATAATATTTACCGTTTCTATCCTTATATTTCTGGAAACGTAGGAACCTAGAAAGGTTCTAAAATCTTCGGACTTGCATGTATAGATAAAGCAAAATGCAAGTTTAAGGAAACATTAATTTCATGTAAAAGGACTGATAAATAATGCAAGAATGGGAAGGGGGTTTAGACTTTTTATCAGCACTGAGTTTAACCATCAATCAGAAGTCTTGGATTATTTCTACCTAGAATTTCAACAAAACACTACCCGATTTCTAATTTATCAGATTGAGAAGAAAAAACCCCCCGGATTTCTATTATGATAAACATGTATGTGACTAAAGAACTTGGTTTAGTTGATTCCAGGGGGAGGCCAGACCCCCGGTAGCCCCCTCTGTATCCGCGCATGTGTGTCATGATCTTGAACCAAGTTCAATTCTCCAATATGGTGCTCTGCAAAATAAAAGTCTCCGATCTGCGCGAGGGTATATGCTCCGCTTTGCAATGCTCTTGTTTTACTACGTGACGTGGTATGGTTATGGGGTGCAATAAATGTCCGAGTAGCTAATGTAGTTTTCACCGGTATTTTTGTCGAAATAATTCGTTTTTATGGTATGGTAATTGTTTCAAATTCCATTGTCCAACATAAGACAGAATGTAAGGCAGACGCTTTCCCTTCTTGATATGCGCAAGTCAATACAGACATAAACCTTCAGGAGGAGTATGAAATGGCTACATACATGTATATTTTTCAAAGGAGATGAGGGATTTCAACACTTTTCTTGAACAATATCCCATGCAAAACACTAAAATTTATTGGGAGGCGTCATTAAGTATGTGAAATGCATTTCCTTTTTATTCACGTAATGAAATGTAAGGTTTAAAAAGGGTAGTCTGATGAAAAATAAGATATAACGACCCAAACATAGGAATTTATGTGAATTGAAATATATCGTTAGAAAGAGAATCATACATAGTTATATGAATGTTGAAGGACGCGAGATATTTATATGATGTTTGGTGGCAGCATCTTCCCTCCCTTATTGAGGAGCTCACAATAGAAAAGCGAAACGCAGTATTGATTAAATAGCCGGGATACACGACTGAACCAACTCTTTAAAACCACTGCTCATTGATCGGAAACGACTCTGTGAGAAAGCATAGAAAGCGCCCGTGGATATTGACTTCCACGGATTAAAACGCATTGTAACATACAGTACATATGATTGTTTAATTATAATTGAAGGACACAACCTACTCTTTCATGTACATAATGTCGGACACTGTTTCATTTTCTTATGACTTGAAGGACACTATGAAATAATTTTAATAAAATGTTAAGATATGCAGGGTAGAAATCTATACATCTCGTACGCACATTAATGCATTACAAGGTGTAATCGTCCTGCAGATTGTGACGTCACAAGCAGTATTATTCTGTTGTTACTAAGCCTACTGGAGGATAGGATTTCGATGGCGAGAATCGCTGATTGAGAGAGCAGCGTTTTAAAAATAAAAATATAACAAAAATAAAATAACGTTCATGTAGATATGACTACTTCACTTATATGTCAAAATATTTGAAATGAATTTCTTTTTATACACGCAATAAAATGTAAGTTTTAGAAAGCGTAGTGTGGTGAAAAATAAAATATACACTGCAAAAAAACCCAAGTTTCCGTTTGCGGAAACCTGGCGGAAACCCTGCGGAAACATGAAGTTTCCGCCAGGTTTCAGGTGGCGGAAACTTGCTGGAAATGTCCCAGTTACTGCAGGTTTTCGCAAGGTTTCAGTGCGGAAACCTTGCGGAAACCTGCAGTAACTGGGACATTTCCAGCAAGTTACCGCCATCGGAAACTGGCGGAAACCGGGACATTTAAGGAAATGTACAGAAATGAAACCAGCTGAACTCAGAACATATCCTCCATATAAACTGGAAAATTAATTTTTTTCTGTAACCAGCTGGAGACCAAAGGAGGTTTCCGCTACGGAAACTGGCGGAACCCTGCTGAAACTAGGTCATTTTGTAATAAATGAAATATCTAATTATGTAGTAAAGATGCCAAGAGATGTTGTTTCCCCGGAAGTAATGGTAGAAATCAACCTCTTGCAATTCAATAAAAACTGACAGCTAATTTTGTATCTTGAAATCTAATATATCTACTGTATAGGCTATCACATTTTCAGAGACAAAAAAAAAAAAAAAAAAAAAAAAAAAAAAAAATACACAAACAAAAGAAATACAATAATAATTCACAATTGTTAAATAGTATTCAGTATATGTTCAAACTTGCACATACAACATTCACAAAGTAACTGACAAACAAAGCTTTTTAAATTCCTGTGTTTTGAAAATGTTTACAGCGTTTCATTTCGCCACTTCAAGATTAAACAAAACCAGAGCAAATGAATGAAATCAATTTTCTGTCCTTGTAATCAAACTATCTGAATTTTCACAAATATGTGTTCCTGTAAGAATTTGAAACTTGCGACGTTGTGTACATTGAGAATTGCATTCTTTAATGTCCTCTCATTGATATTCTGTCACTGATCTTCTGTCATCTTAATCCTGCTTCTGAAACAAGAGATGTAAATTAAAAACTACACATACATGTACATAAGAGACTAAATCAGAAATTTAACTTGGAACTACATGTCCATATAATTAAATGCTTTAACAGAACAATGCTGAATAAGCTTCCCTAAACAATACACCAAAAGTTACCATTTTATTTTTTAATTCCATGCATGCCATGCATAGATCTACCTCAAATGTCAACAAATCTAAATAGATTCCAGTGGCAAAATATAACAGTACTTGCAATCGTGCATAACAAAGACAAATACTTTTACTAAATTTAGTAGAAAACTGACAGTCATTAGGAGCCAAATGGATGCCTGTCGCCATGACCTTGACTATAATTTTGTATCAATGGAAAGGTCTTGTCACAAGGAACACAGATGCTAAATGCTAAAGCCCTACTTCTAATAATTCAATAGTTACAGTCAGTGTTAAAGTTTTTCAAATGCAGGTCAAAGGTCAATGTCAAGGCCCCATAATATCAAAAGAAATGTCTTTTCATAAGGAACACACATGCCAAATATGAAAGCCCTACTTCTTACGGTTCCACAGTTATGGTCAATGTTAAAGTTTTTCAAATGCAGGTCAAAGGTCGATGTCAAAGCCACATGATCAAAAATTTTGGTACCAAATGAAAGGTCTTGTGATAAGGAAGATACATGCAAAATATGAAATCTCTACCTGTGACAGCGTAAGAGATGAGGCCAATGTTTAAGTTTAGTTGACAGACGGACAGACAGAGTGATTACTACAGTATAGGGCTCGTAGCTGCACCACGTCGTAGCATATTCTACGAGAACGATCGAATACATGTATAAACCCCAAACCATGATGCCCAGCCTTGAAAAACGAATGTAGCGTTATTGGGCTTTGATGTCCGCAAAAGGCTTTGTATAAATTTTGCGGTTCACGCATGCGGTCTTGACGTTATTTCCACGTTCAACGGCATTATCAATGAAATATAGCAAAACGTACCGTTGTCCAAGGAAATGATGCAATATAAAAGCGTAACGGTAGCTTAGAACAGCATGGAAATGGTATAGCCTTCTTGGGATTCGATCCCGGCACAAACTCACATAAGAAAACCTAGGATCAAACTTGCGGTTTTGAAGTTATTTCAAACTTTAACGGTAAATAAGGCTCGTAGCTGCACCACGTCGTAGCATATTCTACGAGAACGATCGAATATAAACCCCAAACCATGATGCCCAGCCTTGAAAAACGAATGTAGCGTTATTGGGCCTTGATGTCCGCAAAATGCTATGTATAAATTTTGCGGTTCACGCATGCGGTATTGACGTTATTTCCACGTTTAACGGCATTATCAATGAAATCTAGCAAAATGCACCGTTGTCCAAGGAAATGATGCAATATAAAAGCGTAACGGTAGCTTAGAACAGCATGGAAATGGTATAGCCTTCTTGGGATTCGATCCCGGCACAAACTCACATAAGAAAACCTAGGCTCAAACTTGCGGTTTTGAAGTTATTTCAAACTTTAACGGTAAATAATTCTCGTAGCTGCACCACGTCGTAGCATATTCTACAAGAACGATCGAATATAAACCCGAAACCATGATGCACAGCCTTGAAAAACGAATGTAGCGTTATTGGGCCTTGATGTCCGCAAAAGGCTATGTATAAATTTTACGGTTCACGCATGCGGTCTTGACGTTATTTCCACGTTTAACGGCAATATCAATGAAATCTAGCAAAAAGCACTGTTGTCCTAGGAAATGATGCAATATAAAAGTATAACGGTAGCTTAGAACGGCATGGAAATGGTATAGCCTTCTTGGGATTCGATCCGCGCACAAAATCAGATAAGAAAACCCGGGCTCAAACTTGCGGTTTTGAAGTTATTTCAAACTTTAACGATAAATAAGGCTCGTAGCTGCACCACGTCGTAGCATATTCTACATGAACCATCGAATATAAACCCCAAACCATGATGCACAGCCTTGAAAAACGAATGTAGCGTTATTGGGCCTTGATGTCCGCAAAAGGCTATGTATAAATTTTGCGGTTCACGCATGCGGTATTGACGTTATTTCCACGTTTAACGGCATTATCAATGAAATCTAGCAAAATGCACCGTTGTCCAAGGAAATGATGCAATATAAAAGCGTAACGGTAGCTTAGAACAGCATGGAAATGGTATAGCCTTCTTGGGATTCGATCCCGGCACAAACTCACATAAGAAAACCTAGGCTCAAACTTGCGGTTTTGAAGTTATTTCAAACTTTAACGGTAAATAATTCTCGTAGCTGCACCACGTCGTAGCATATTCTACAAGAACGATCGAATATAAACCCCAAACCATGATGCACAGCCTTGAAACACGCATGTAGCGTTATTGGGCCTTGATGTCCGCAAAAGGCTATGTATAAATTTTACGGTTCACGCATGCGGTCTTGACGTTATTTCCACGTTTAACGGCATTATCAATGAAATCTAGCAAAAAGCACTGTAGTCCAAGGAAATGATGCAATATAAAAGCGTAACGGTAGATTAGAACGGCATGGAAATGGTATAGCCTTCTTGGGATTCGATCCCGGTACAAACTCACATAAGAAACCCTAGGCTCAAACTTGCGGTTTTGAAGTTATTTCAAACTTTAACGATAAATAAGGCTCGTAGCTGCACCACGTCGTAGCATATTCTACATGAACCATCGAATATAAACCCCAAACCATGATGCACAGCCTTGAAAAACGAATGTAGCGTTATTGGGCCTTGATGTCCGCAAAAGGCTATGTATAAAGTTTGCGGTTCACGCATGCGGTCTCGACGTTATTTTCACGTTTAACGGCATTATCAATGAAATCTAGCAAAATGCACCGTTGTCCAAGGAAATGATGCAATATAAAAGCGTAACGGTAGCTTAGAACAGCATGGAAATGGTATAGCCTTCTTGGGATTCGATCCCGGCACAAACTCACATAAGAAAACCTAGGCTTAAACTTGCGGTTTTGAAGTTATTTCAAACTTTAACGGTAAATAATTCTCGTAGCTGCACCACGTCGTAGCATATTCTACATGAACGATCGAATATAAACCCCAAACCATGATGCCCCGCCTTGAAAAGCGCACGTAACCTTATTGGGCCTTGATGTCCGCAAAAGGCTATGTATAAATTTTGCGGTTCACGCATGCGGTCTTGACGTTATTTCCACGTTTAACTGCATTATCAATGAAATCTAGCAAAAAGCATCGTTGTCCAAGGAAATGATGCAATATAAAAGCGTAACGGTAGATTAGAACGGCATGGAAATGGTATAGCCTTCTTGGGATTCGATCCCGGTACAAACTCACATAAAGAAACGCAGGCTCAAACTTGCGGTTTTGAAGTTATTTGAAACTTTAACGATAAATAATTCTCGTAGCTGCACCACGTCGTAGCATATTCTACATGAACGATCGAATATAAACCCCAAACCATGATGCCCAGCCTTGAAAGACGAATGTAGCGTTATTGGGCCTTGATGTCCGCAAAAGGCTATATATAAATTTTGCGGTTCACGCATGCGGTCTTGACGTTATTTCCACGTTTAACGGCATTATCAATAAAAACTAGCAAAATGCACCGTTGTCCAAGGAGATGAAGCAATATAAAAGCGTAACGGTAGCTTAGAACAGCATGGAAATGGTATAGCCGTCTTGGGATTCGATCCCGGCACAAACTCACATAAGAAAATCCAGGCTCAAACTTGCGATTTTGAAGTTATTTCAAACTTTAACGGTAAATAAGGCTCGTAGCTGCACGACGTCGTAGCATATTCTACGAGAACGATCGAATATAAACCCCAAACCATGACGCCCACCCTTGAAAAACGTATGTAGCGTTATTGGGCCTTGATGTCCGCAAAATGCTATGTATAAATTTTGCGGTTCACGCATGCGGTATTGACGTTATTTCCACGTTTAACGGCATTATCAATGAAATCTAGTAAAATGCACCGTTGTCCAAGGAAATGATGCAATATAAAAGCGGAACGGTAGCTTAGAACAGCATGGAAATGGTATAGCCTTCTTGGGATTCGATCCCGGCACAAACTCACATAAGAAAACCTAGGCTCAAACTTGCGGTTTTGAAGTTATTTCAAACTTTAACGGTAAATAATTCTCGTAGCTGCACCACGTCGTAGCATATTCTACAAGAACGATCGAATATAAACCCCAAACCATGATGCACAGCCTTGAAAAACGAATGTAGCGTTATTGGGCCTTGATGTCCGCAAAAGGCTATGTATAAATTTTACGGTTCACGCATGCGGTCTTGACGTTATTTCCACGTTTAACGGCAATATCAATGAAATCTAGCAAAAAGCATCGTTGTCCAAGGAAATGATGCAACATAAAAGCGTAACAGTAGCTTAGAACGGCATGGAAATGGTATAGCCTTCTTGGGATTCGATCCCCGCACAAACTCACATAAGAAAACCCAAGCTCAAACTTGCGGTTTTGAAGTTATTTCAAACTTTAACGATAAATAAGGCTCGTAGCTGCTCCACGTCGTAGCATATTCTACATGAACCATCGAATATAAACCCCAAACCATGATGCACAGCCTTGAAAAACGAATGTAGCGTTATTGGGCCTTGATGTCCGCAAAATGCTATGTATAAATTTTGCGGTTCACGCATGCGGTATTGACGTTATTTCCACGTTTAACGGCATTATCAATGAAATCTAGCAAAATGCACCGTTGTCCAAGGAAATGATGCAATATAAAAGCGTAACGGTAGCTTAGAACAGCATGGAAATGGTATAGCCTTCTTGGGATTCGATCCCGGCACAAACTCACATAAGAAAACCTAGGCTCAAACTTGCGGTTTTGAAGTTATTTCAAACTTTAACGGTAAATAATTCTCGTAGCTGCACCACGTCGTAGCATATTCTACAAGAACGATCGAATATAAACCCCAAACCATGATGCACAGCCTTGAAAAACGAATGTAGCGTTATTGGGCCTTGATGTCCGCAAAAGGCTATGTATAAATTTTACGGTTCACGCATGCGGTCTTGACGTTATTTCCACGTTTAACGGCAATATCAATGAAATCTAGCAAAAAGCATCGTTGTCCAAGGAAATGATGCAATATAAAAGCGTAACGGTAGATTAGAACGGCATGGAAATGGTATAGCCTTCTTGGGATTCGATCCCGGTACAAACTCACATAAGAAACCCTAGGCTCAAACTTGCGGTTTTGAAGTTATTTCAAACTTTAACGATAAATAAGGCTCGTAGCTGCACCACGTCGTAGCATATTCTACATGAACCATCGAATATAAACCCCAAACCATGATGCACAGCCTTGAAAAACGAATGTAGCGTTATTGGGCCTTGATGTCCGCAAAAGGCTATGTATAAAGTTTGCGGTTCACGCATGCGGTCTCGACGTTATTTTCACGTTTAACGGCATTATCAATGAAATCTAGCAAAATGCACCGTTGTCCAAGGAAATGATGCAATATAAAAGCGTAACGGTAGCTTAGAACAGCATGGAAATGGTATAGCCTTCTTGGGATTCGATCCCGGCACAAACTCACATAAGAAAACCTAGGCTTAAACTTGCGGTTTTGAAGTTATTTCAAACTTTAACGGTAAATAATTCTCGTAGCTGCACCACGTCGTAGCATATTCTACATGAACGATCGAATATAAACCCCAAACCATGACGCCCAGCGTTGAAAAACGAATGTAGCGTTATTGGGCCTTGATGTCCGCAAAAGGCTATGTATAAATTTTGCGGTTCACGCATGCGGTCTTGACGTTATTTCCACGTTTAACGGCAATATCAATGAAATCTAGCAAAAAGCATCGTTGTCCAAGGAAATGATGCAATATAAAAGCGTAACGGTAGATTAGAACGGCATGGAAATGGTATAGCCTTCTTGGGATTCGATCCCGGTACAAACTCACACAAGAAAACTCGGGCTCAAACTTGCGGTTTTGAAGTTATTTCAAACTTTAACGGTAAATAAGGCTCGTAGCTGCACCACGGCGTAGCATATTCTACATGAACGATCGAATATAAACCCCAAACCATGATGCCCAGCCTTAGAAAACGCATGTAGCGTTATTGGGCCTTGATGTCCGCAAAAGGCTATGTATAAATTTTGCGGTTCACGCATGCGGTCTTGACGTTATTTCCACGTTTAACGGCATTATCAATAAAAACTAGCAAAATGCACCGTTGTCCAAGGAGATGAAGCAATATAAAAGCGTAACGGTAGCTTAGAACAGCATGGAAATGGTATAGCCGTCTTGGGATTCGATCCCGGCACAAACTCACATAAGAAAATCCAGGCTCAAACTTGCGATTTTGAAGTTATTTCAAACTTTAACGGTAAATAAGGCTCGTAGCTGCACGACGTCGTAGCATATTCTACGAGAACGATCGAATATAAACCCCAAACCATGACGCCCACCCTTGAAAAACGTATGTAGCGTTATTGGGCCTTGATGTCCGCAAAATGCTATGTATAAATTTTGCAGTTCACGCATGCGGTATTGACGTTATTTCCACGTTTAACGTCATTATCAATAAAAACTAGCAAAATGCACCGTTGTCCAAGGAAATGATGCAATATAAAAGCGTAACGGTAGCTTAGAACAGCATGGAAATGGTATAACCTTCTTGGGATTCGATCCCCGCACAAACTCACATAAGAAAACCCGGGCTCAAACTTGCGGTTTTGAAGTTATTTCAAACTTTAACGGTAAATAAGGCTCGTAGCTGCACCACGTCGTAGCATATTCTACATGAACGATCGAATATAAACCCCAAACCATGATGCCCAGCCTTAGAAAACGCATGTAGCGTTATTGGGCCTTGATGTCCGCAAAAGGCTATGTATAAATTTTGCGGTTCACGCATGCGGTCTTGACGTTATTTCCACGTTTAACGGCATTATCAATGAAATCTAGCAAAATGCACCGTTGTCCAAGGAAATGAAGCAATATAAAAGCGTAACGGTAGCTTAGAACGGCATGGAAATGGTATAACCTTCTTGGGATTCGATCCCCGCACAAACTCACATAAGAAAACCCGGGCTCAAACTTGCGGTTTTGAAGTTATTTCAAACTTTAACGGTAAATAAGGCTCGTAGCTGCACCACGTCGTAGCATATTCTACATGAACGATCGAATATAAACCCCAAACCATGATGCCCAGCCTTAGAAAACGCATGTAGCGTTATTGGGCCTTGATGTCCGCAAAAGGCTATGTATAAATTTTGCGGTTCACGCATGCGGTCTTGACGTTATTTCCACGTTTAACGGCATTATCAATGAAATCTAGCAAAAAGCACTGTTGTCCAAGGAAATGATGCAATATAAAAGCGTAACGGTAGATTAGAACAGCATGGAAATGGTATAGCCTTCTTGGGATTCGATCCCGGCACAAACTCACATAAGAAAACCTAGGCTCAAACTTGCGGTTTTGAAGTTATTTCAAACTTTAACGGTAAATAATTCTCGTAGCTGCACCACGTCGTAGCATATTCTACAAGAACGATCGAATATAAACCCCAAACCATGATGCCCAGCCTTGAAAAAGGAATGTAGCGTTATTGGGCCTTGATGTCCGCAAAAGGCTATGTATAAATTTTGCGGTTCACGCATGCGGTCTTGACGTTATTTCCACGTTTAACGGCAATATCAATGAAATCTAGCAAAAAGCATCGTTGTCCAAGGAAATGATGCAATATAAAAGCGTAACGGTAGCTTAGAACAGCATGGAAATGGTATAGCCTTCTTGGGATTCGATCCCGGCACAAACTCACATAAGAAAACCTAGGCTTAAACTTGCGGTTTTGAAGTTATTTCAAACTTTAACGGTAAATAATTCTCGTAGCTGCACCACGTCGTAGCATATTCTACAAGAACGATCGAATATAAACCCCAAACCATGATGCACAGCCTTGAAAAACGAATGTAGCGTTATTGGGCCTTGATGTCCGCAAAAGGCTATGTATAAATTTTACGGTTCACGCATGCGGTCTTGACGTTATTTCCACGTTTAACGGCAATATCAATGAAATCTAGCAAAAAGCATCGTTGTCCAAGGAAATGATGCAATATAAAAGCGTAACGGTAGATTAGAACGGCATGGAAATGGTATAGCCTTCTTGGGATTCGATCCCGGTACAAACTCACATAAGAAACCCTAGGCTCAAACTTGCGGTTTTGAAGTTATTTCAAACTTTAACGATAAATAAGGCTCGTAGCTGCACCACGTCGTAGCATATTCTACATGAACCATCGAATATAAACCCCAAACCATGATGCACAGCCTTGAAAAACGAATGTAGCGTTATTGGGCCTTGATGTCCGCAAAATGCTATGTATAAATTTTGCGGTTCACGCATGCGGTATTGACGTTATTTCCACGTTTAACGGCATTATCAATGAAATCTAGCAAAATGCACCGTTGTCCAAGGAAATGATGCAATATAAAAGCGTAACGGTAGCTTAGAACAGCATGGAAATGGTATAGCCTTCTTGGGATTCGATCCCGGCACAAACTCACATAAGAAAACCTAGGCTCAAACTTGCGGTTTTGAAGTTATTTCAAACTTTAACGGTAAATAATTCTCGTAGCTGCACCACGTCGTAGCATATTCTACAAGAACGATCGAATATAAACCCCAAACCATGATGCACAGCCTTGAAAAACGAATGTAGCGTTATTGGGCCTTGATGTCCGCAAAAGGCTATGTATAAATTTTACGGTTCACGCATGCGGTCTTGACGTTATTTCCACGTTTAACGGCAATATCAATGAAATCTAGCAAAAAGCATCGTTGTCCAAGGAAATGATGCAATATAAAAGCGTAACGGTAGATTAGAACGGCATGGAAATGGTATAGCCTTCTTGGGATTCGATCCCGGTACAAACTCACATAAGAAACCAAGCTCAAACTTGCGGTTTTGAAGTTATTTCAAACTTTAACGATAAATAAGGCTCGTAGCTGCACCACGTCGTAGCATATTCTACATGAACCATCGAATATAAACCCCAAACCATGATGCACAGCCTTGAAAAACGAATGTAGCGTTATTGGGCCTTGATGTCCGCAAAAGGCTATGTATAAAGTTTGCGGTTCACGCATGCGGTCTCGACGTTATTTTCACGTTTAACGGCATTATCAATGAAATCTAGCAAAATGCACCGTTGTCCAAGGAAATGATGCAATATAAAAGCGTAACGGTAGCTTAGAACAGCATGGAAATGGTATAGCCTTCTTGGGATTCGATCCCGGCACAAACTCACATAAGAAAACCTAGGCTTAAACTTGCGGTTTTGAAGTTATTTCAAACTTTAACGGTAAATAATTCTCGTAGCTGCACCACGTCGTAGCATATTCTACATGAACGATCGAATATAAACCCCAAACCATGATGCCCAGCCTTGAAACACGCATGTAGCGTTATTGGGCCTTGATGTCCGCAAAAGGCTATGTATAAATTTTGCGGTTCACGCATGCGGTCTTGACGTTATTTCCACGTTTAACGGCAATATCAATGAAATCTAGCAAAAAGCATCGTTGTCCAAGGAAATGATGCAATATAAAAGCGTAACGGTAGATTAGAACGGCATGGAAATGGTATAGCCTTCTTGGGATTCGATCCCGGTACAAACTCACATAAAGAAACCCGGGCTCAAACTTGTGGTTTTGAAGTTATTTGAATCTTTAACGATAAATGAGGCTCATGACTGCACCACGTCGTAGCATATTCTATATGAACGATCGAATATAAACCCCAAACCATGATGCCCAGCCTTGAAAGACGAATGTAGCGTTATTGGGCCTTGATGTCCGCAAAAGGCTATATATAAATTTTGCGGTTCACGCATGCGGTCTTGACGTTATTTCCACGTTTAACGGCATTATCAATAAAAACTAGCAAAATGCACCGTTGTCCAAGGAGATGAAGCAATATAAAAGCGTAACGGTAGCTTAGAACAGCATGGAAATGGTACAGCCTTCTTGGGATTCGATCCCGGCACAAACTCACATAAGAAAACCTAGGATCAAACTTGCGATTTTGAAGTTATTTGAAACTTTAACGGTAAATAAGGCTCGTAGCTGCACCACGTCGTAGCATATTCTACGAGAACGATGGAATATAAACCCCAAACCATGATGCCCAGCCTTGAAAAAACGTATGTAGCGTTATTGGGCCTTGATGTCCGCAAAATGCTATGTATAAATTTTGCAGTTCACGCATGCGGTATTGACGTTATTTCCACGTTTAACGGCATTATCAATAAAAACTAGCAAAATGCACCGTTGTCCAAGGAAATGATGCAATATAAAAGCGTAACGGTAGCTTAGAACAGCATGGAAATGGTATAACCTTCTTGGGATTCGATCCCCGCACAAACTCACATAAGAAAACCCAGGCTCAAACTTGCGGTTTTGAAGTTATTTCAAACTTTAACGGTAAATAAGGCTCGTAGCTGCACCACGTCGTAGCATATTCTACATGAACGATCGAATATAAACCCCAAACCATGATGCCCAGCCTTAGAAAACGCATGTAGCGTTATTGGGCCTTGATGTCCGCAAAAGGCTATGTATAAATTTTGCGGTTCACGCATGCGGTCTCGACGTTATTTTCACGTTTAACGGCATTATCAATGAAATCTAGCAAAATGCACCGTTGTCCAAGGAAATGATGCAATATGAAAGCGTAACGGTAGATTAGAACGGCATGGAAATGGTATAGCCTTCTTGGGATTCGATCCCGGCACAAACTCACATAAGAAAACCTAGGCTCAAACTTGCGGTTTTGAAGTTATTTCAAACTTTAACGGTAAATAATTCTCGTAGCTGCACCACGTCGTAGCATATTCTACAAGAACGATCGAATATAAACCCCAAACCATGATGCCCAGCCTTGAAAAAGGAATGTAGCGTTATTGGGCCTTGATGTCCGCAAAAGGCTATGTATAAATTTTGCGGTTCACGCATGCGGTCTTGACGTTATTTCCACGTTTAACGGCAATATCAATGAAATCTAGCAAAAAGCATCGTTGTCCAAGGAAATGATGCAATATAAAAGCGTAACGGTAGCTTAGAACAGCATGGAAATGGTATAGCCTTCTTGGGATTCGATCCCGGCACAAACTCACATAAGAAAACCTAGGCTTAAACTTGCGGTTTTGAAGTTATTTCAAACTTTAACGGTAAATAATTCTCGTAGCTGCACCACGTCGTAGCATATTCTACAAGAACGATCGAATATAAACCCCAAACCATGATGCACAGCCTTGAAAAACGAATGTAGCGTTATTGGGCCTTGATGTCCGCAAAAGGCTATGTATAAATTTTGCGGTTCACGCATGCGGTATTGACGTTATTTCCACGTTTAACGGCAATATCAATGAAATCTAGCAAAAAGCATCGTTGTCCAAGGAAATGATGCAATATAAAAGCGTAACGGTAGATTAGAACGGCATGGAAATGGTATAGCCTTCTTGGGATTCGATCCCGGTACAAACTCACATAAGAAACCCTAGGCTCAAACTTGCGGTTTTGAAGTTATTTCAAACTTTAACGATAAATAAGGCTCGTAGCTGCACCACGTCGTAGCATATTCTACATGAACGATCGAATATAAACCCGAAACCATGACGCCCACCCTTGAAAAACGTATGTAGCGTTATTGGGCCTTGATGTCCGCAAAATGCTATGTATAAATTTTGCAGTTCACGCATGCGGTATTGACGTTATTTCCACGTTTAACGGCATTATCAATAAAAATTAGCAAAATGCACCGTTGTCCAAGGAAATGATGCAATATAAAAGCGTAACGGTAGCTTAGAACAGCATGGAAATGGTATAACCTTCTTGGGATTCGATCCCCGCACAAACTCACATAAGAAAACCCAGGCTCAAACTTGCGATTTTGAAGTTATTTCAAACTTTAACGGTAAATAAGGCTCGTAGCTGCACCACGTCGTAGCATATTCTACATGAACGATCGAATATAAACCCCAAACCATGATGGCCAGCCTTGAAAAACGAATGTAGCGTTATTGGGCCTTGATGTCCGCAAAAGGCTATGTATAAATTTTGCGGTTCACGCATGCGGTCTCGACGTTATTTTCACGTTTAACGGCATTATCAATGAAATCTAGCAAAAAGCATCGTTGTCCAAGGAAATGATGCAATATAAAAGCGTAACGGTAGATTAGAACGGCATGGAAATGGTATAGCCTTCTTGGGATTCGATCCCGGTACAAACTCACATAAAGAAACCCAGGCTCAAACTTGCGGTTTTGAAGTTATTTCAAACTTTAACGGTAAATAAGGCTCGTAGCTGCACCACGTCGTTGCATATTCTACGAGAACGATCGAATATAAACCCCAAACCATGATGCCAAGCCTTGAAAAACGAATGTAGCGTTATTGGGCCTTGATGTCCGCAAAAGGCTATGTATAAATTTTGCGGTTCACGCATGCGGTATTGACGTTATTTCCACGTTTAACGGCATTATCAATGAAATCTAGCAAAATGCACCGTTGTCCAAGGAAATGATGCAATATAAAAGTGTAACGGTAGCTTAGAACAGCATGGAAATGGTATAGCCTTCTTGGGATTCGATCCCGGCACAAACTCACATAAGAAAACCTAGGCTCAAACTTGCGGTTTTGAAGTTATTTCAAACTTTAACGGTAAATAATTCTCGTAGCTGCACCACGTCGTAGCATATTCTACAAGAACGATCGAATATAAACCCCAAACCATGATGCACAGCCTTGAAAAACGAATGTAGCGTTATTGGGCCTTGATGTCCGCAAAAGGCTATGTATAAATTTTGCGGTTCACGCATGCGGTCTTGACGTTATTTCCACATTTAACGGCAATATCAATGAAATCTAGCAAAAAGCATCGTTGTCCAAGGAAATGATGCAATATAAAAGCGTAACGGTAGATTAGAACGGCATGGAAATGGTATAGCCTTCTTGGGATTCGATCCCGGTACAAACTCACATAAGAAACCCTAGGCTCAAACTTGCGGTTTTGAAGTTATTTCAAACTTTAACGATAAATAAGGTTCGTAGCTGCACCACGTCGTAGCATATTCTACATGAACGATCGAATATAAACCCCAAACCATGATGCACAGCCTTGAAAAACGAATGTAGCGTTATTGGGCCTTGATGTCCGCAAAAGGCTATGTATAAATTTTGCGGTTCACGCATGCGGTCTCGACGTTATTTTCACGTTTAACGGCATTATGAATGAAATCTAGCAAAATGCACTGTTGTCCAAGGAAATGATGCAATATAAAAGCGTAACGGTAGCTTAGAACAGCATGGAAATGGTATAGCCTTCTTGGGATTCGATCCCGGCACAAACTCACATAAGAAAACCTAGGCTCAAACTTGCGGTTTTGAAGTTATTTCAAACTTTAACGGTAAATAATTCTCGTAGCTGCACCACGTCGTAGCATATTCTACAAGAACGATCGAATATAAACCCCAAACCATGATGCCCAGCCTTGAAAAAGGAATGTAGCGTTATTGGGCCTTGATGTCCGCAAAAGGCTATGTATAAATTTTGCGGTTCACGCATGCGGTCTTGACGTTATTTCCACGTTTAACGGCATTATCAATAAAAACTAGCAAAATGCACCGGTGTCCAAGGAGATGAAGGAATATAAAAGCGTAACGGTAGCTTAGAACAGCATGGAAATGGTAAAACCTTCTTGGGATTCGATCCCCGCACAAACTCACATAAGAAAACCCAGGCTCAAACTTGCGATTTTGAAGTTATTTCAAACTTTAACGGTAAATAAGGCTCGTAGCTGCACCACGTCGTAGCATATTCTACATGAACGATCGAATATAAACCCCAAACCATGATGGCCAGCCTTGAAAAACGAATGTAGCGTTATTGGGCCTTGATGTCCGCAAAAGGCTATGTATAAATTTTGCGGTTCACGCATGCGGTCTCGACGTTATTTTCACGTTTAACGGCATTATCAATGAAATCTAGGAAAAAGCATCGTTGTCCAAGGAAATGATGCAATATAAAAGCGTAACGGTAGATTAGAACGGCATGGAAATGGTATAGCCTTCTTGGGATTCGATCCCGGTACAAACTCACATAAAGAAACCCAGGCTCAAACTTGCGGTTTTGAAGTTATTTCAAACTTTAACGGTAAATAAGGCTCGTAGCTGCACCACGTCGTAGCATATTCTACGAGAACGATCGAATATAAACCCCAAACCATGATGCCCAGCCTTGAAAAACGAATGTAGCGTTATTGGGCCTTGATGTCCGCAAAAGGCTATGTATAAATTTTGCGGTTCACGCATGCGGTCTTGACGTTATTTCCACGTTTAACGGCATTATCAATGAAATCTAGCAAAATGCACCGTTGTCCAAGGAAATGATGCAATATAAAAGCGTAACGGTAGCTTAGAACAGCATGGAAATGGTATAGCCTTCTTGGGATTCGATCCCGGTACAAACTCACATAAGAAAACCTAGGCTCAAACTTGCGGTTTTGAAGTTATTTCAAACTTTAACGGTAAATAATTCTGGTAGCTGCACCACGTCGTAGCATATTCTACAAGAACGATCGAATATAAACCCCAAACCATGATGCACAGCCTTGAAAAACGAATGTAGCGTTATTGGGCCTTGATGTCCGCAAAAGGCTATGTATAAATTTTGCGGTTCACGCATGCGGTCTCGACGTTATTTTCACGTTTAACGGCATTATGAATGAAATCTAGCAAAATGCACTGTTGTCCAAGGAAATGATGCAATATAAAAGCGTAACGGTAGATTAGAACAGCATGGAAATGGTATAGCCTTCTTGGGATGCGATCCCCGCACAAACTCACATAAGAAAACCAGGCTTAAACTTGCGGTTTTGAAGTTATTTCAAACTTTAACGGTAAATAAGGCTCGTAGCTGCACCACGTCGTAGCATATTCTACATGAACGATCGAATATAAACCCCAAACCATGATGCCCAGCCTTGAAAGACGAATGTAGCGTTATTGGGCCTTGATGTCCGCAAAAGGCTATATATGAATTTTGCGGTTCACGCATGCGGTCTTGACGTTATTTCCACGTTTAACGGCATTATCAATGAAATCTAGCAAAAAGCACTGTTTTCCAAAGAAATGATGCAATATAAAAGCGTAACGGTAGCTTAGAACAGCATGGAAATGGTATAACCTTCTTGGGATTCGATCCCGGCACAAACTCACATTAGAAAACCCAGGCTCAAACTTGCGATTTTGAAGTTATTTCAAACTTTAACGGTAAATAAGGCTCGTAGCTGCACCACGTCGTAGCATATTCTACGAGAACGATCGAATATAAACCCCAAACCATGATGCCCAGCCTTGAAAAAGGAATGTAGCGTTATTGGGCCTTGATGTCCGCAAAAGGCTATATATGAATTTTTCGGTTCACGCATGCGGTCTTGACGTTATTTCCACGTTTAACGACATTATCAATGAAATCTAGGAAAATGCACCGTTGTCCAAGGAAATGAAGCAATATAAAAGCGTAACGGTAGTTTAGAACGACATGGAAATGGTACAGCCTTCTTGGGATTCGATCCCGGCACAAACTCACATAAGAAAACCTAGGCTCAAACTTGCGGTTTTGAAGTTATTTCAAACTTTAACGATAAATAAGGCTCGGAGTTGCACCACGTCGTTGCATATTCTACGAGAACGATCGAATATAAACCCCAAACCATGACGCCCACCCTTGAAAAACGTATGTAGCGTTATTGGGCCTTGATGTCCGCAAAATGCTATGTATAAATTTTGCAGTTCACGCATGCGGTATTGACGTTATTTCCACGTTTAACGGCAATATCAATGAAATCTAGCAAAAAGCATCGTTGTCCAAGGAAATGATGCAATATAAAAGCGTAACGGTAGATTAGAACGGCATGGAAATGGTATAGCCTTCTTGGGATTCGATCCCCGCACAAACTCACATAAGAAAACCCGGGCTGAAACTTGCGGTTTTGAAGTTATTTCAAACTTTAACGATAAATAAGGCTCGTAGCTGCACCACGTCGTAGCATATTCTACATGAACGATCGAATATAAACCCCAAACCATGATGCACAGCCTTGAAAAACGAATGTAGCGTTATTGGGTCTTTATGTCCGCAAAAGGCTATGTATAAATTTTGCGGTTCACGCATGCGGTCTCGACGTTATTTTCACGTTTAACGGTATTATCAATGAAATCTAGCAAAATGCACCGTTGTCCAAGGAGATGAAGGAATATAAAAGCGTAACGGTAGCTTAGAACAGCATGGAAATGGTATAGCCTTCTTGGGATTCGATCCCCGCACAAACTCACATAAGAAAACCTAGGCCCAAACTTGCGGTTTTGAAGTTATTTCAAACTTTAACGGTAAATAATTCTCGTAGCTGCACCACGTCGTAGCATATTCTACAAGAACGATCGAATATAAACCCCAAACCATGATGCACAGCCTTGAAAAACGAATGTAGCGTTATTGGGCCTTGATGTCCGCAAAAGGCTATGTATAAATTTTGCGGTTCACGCATGCGGTCTTGACGTTATTTCCACGTTTAACGGCAATATCAATGAAATCTAGCAAAAAGCATCGTTGTCCAAGGAAATGATGCAATATAAAAGCGTAACGGTAGATTAGAACGGCATGGAAATGGTATAGCCTTCTTGGGATTCGATCCCGGTACAAACTCACATAAGAAAATCCAGGCTCAAACTTGCGATTTTGAAGTTATTTTAAACCTTAACGGTAAATAAGGCTCGTAGCTGCACCACGTCGTAGCATATTCTACGAGAACGATCGAATATAAACCCCAAACCATGACGCCCACCCTTGAAAAACGTATGTAGCGTTATTGGGCCTTGATGTCCGCAAAATGCTATGTATAAATTTTGCAGTTCACGCATGCGGTATTGACGTTATTTCCACGTTAAACGGCAATATCAATGAAATCTAGCAAAAAGCATCGTTGTCCAAGGAAATGATGCAATATAAAAGCGTAACGGTAGATTAGAACGGCATGGAAATGGTATAGCCTTCTTGGGATTCGATCCCGGTACAAACTCACATATAGAAACCCAGGCTCAAACTTGCGGTTTTGAAGTTATTTGAACTTTAACGATAAATAAGGCTCGTAGCTGCACCACGTCGTAGCATATTCTACATGAACGATCGAATATAAACCCCAAACCATGATGCACAGCCTTGAAAAACGAATGTAGCGTTATTGGGTCTTTATGTCCGCAAAAGGCTATGTATAAATTTTGCGGTTCACGCATGCGGTCTCGACGTTATTTTCACGTTTAACGGCATTATCAATGAAATCTAGCAAAATGCACCGTTGTCCAAGGAAATGATGCAATATAAAAGCGTAACGGTAGCTTAGAACGGCATGGAAATGGTATAGCCTTCTTGGGATTCGATCCCGGCACAAACTCACATATGAAAAACTTGGCTCAAACTTGCGGTTTTGAAGTTATTTCAAACTTTAACGGTAAATAAGGCTCGTAGCTGCACCACGTCGTAGCATATTCTACGAGAACGATCGAATATAAACCCCAAACCATGATGCCCAGCCTTGAAAAAGGAATGTAGCGTTATTGGGCCTTGATGTCCGCAAAAGGCTATGTATAAATTTTGCGGTTCACGCATGCGGTCTTGACGTTATTTCCACGTTTAACGGCATTATCAATAAAAACTAGCAAAATGCACCGTTGTCCAATTAGATGAAGGAATATAAAAGCGTAACGGTAGCTTAGAACAGCATGGAAATGGTATAGCCTTCTTGGGATTCGATCCCGGCACAAACTCACATAAGAAAACCTAGGCTCAAACTTGCGGTTTTGAAGTTATTTCAAACTTTAACGGTAAATAATTCTCGTAGCTGCACCACGTCGTAGCATATTCTACAAGAACGATCGAATATAAACCCCAAACCATGATGCACAGCCTTGAAAAACGAATGTAGCGTTATTGGGCTTTGATGTCCGCAAAAGGCTATGTATAAATTTTGCGGTTCACGCATGCGGTCTTGACGTTATTTCCACGTTTAACGGCAATATCAATGGAATCTAGCAAAAAGCATCGTTGTCCAAGGAAATGATGCAATATAAAAGCGTAACGGTAGATTAGAACGGCATGGAAATGGTATAGCCTTCTTGGGATTCGATCCCGGTACAAACTCACATAAGAAACCCTAGGCTCAAACTTGCGGTTTTGAAGTTATTTCAAACTTTAACGATAAATAAGGCTCGTAGCTGCACCACGTCGTAGCATATTCTACATGAACGATCGAATATAAACCCGAAACCATGATGCACAGCCTTGAAAAACGAATGTAGCGTTATTGGGCCTTGATGTCCGCAAAAGGCTATGTATAAATTTTGCGGTTCACGCATGCGGTCTCGACGTTATTTTCACGTTTAACGGCATTATCAATGAAATCTAGCAAAATGCACCGTTGTCCAAGGAAATGATGCAATATAAAAGCGTAATGGTAGCTTAGAACGGCATGGAAATGGTATAGCCTTCTTGGGATTCGATCCCGGCACAAACTCACATAAGAAAACCTAGGCTTAAACTTGCGGTTTTGAAGTTATTTTAAACTTTAACGGTAAATAATTCTCGTAGCTGCACCACGTCGTAGCATATTCTACAAGAACGATCGAATATAAACCCCAAACCATGATGCACAGCCTTGAAAAACGAATGTAGCGTTATTGGGCCTTGATGTCCGCAAAAGGCTATGTATAAATTTTGCGGTTCACGCATGCGGTCTTGACGTTATTTCCACGTTTAACGGCAATATCAATGAAATCTAGCAAAAAGCATCGTTGTCCAAGGAAATGATGCAATATAAAAGCGTAACGGTAGATTAGAACGGCATGGAAATGGTATAGCCTTCTTGGGATTCGATCCCGGTACAAACTCACATAAGAAAATCCAGGCTCAAACTTGCGATTTTGAAGTTATTTTAAACCTTAACGGTAAATAAGGCTCGTAGCTGCACCACGTCGTAGAATATTCTACGAGAACGATCGAATATAAACCCCAAACCATGACGCCCACCCTTGAAAAACGTATGTAGCGTTATTGGGCCTTGATGTCCGCAAAATGCTATGTATAAATTTTGCAGTTCACGCATGCGGTATTGACGTTATTTCCACGTTTAACGGCAATATCAATGAAATCTAGCAAAAAGCATCGTTGTCCAAGGAAATGATGCAATATAAAAGCGTAACGGTAGATTAGAACGGCATGGAAATGGTATAGCCTTCTTGGGATTCGATCCCGGTACAAACTCACATATAGAAACCCAGGCTCAAACTTGCGGTTTTGAAGTTATTTGAACTTTAACGATAAATAAGGCTCGTAGCTGCACCACGTCGTAGCATATTCTACATGAACGATCGAATATAAACCCCAAACCATGATGCACAGCCTTGAAAAACGAATGTAGCGTTATTGGGTCTTTATGTCCGCAAAAGGCTATGTATAAATTTTGCGGTTCACGCATGCGGTCTCGACGTTATTTTCACGTTTAACGGCATTATCAATGAAATCTAGCAAAATGCACCGTTGTCCAAGGAAATGATGCAATATAAAAGCGTAACGGTAGCTTAGAACAGCATGGAAATGGTATAGCCTTCTTGGGATTCGATCCCGGCACAAACTCACATAAGAAAACCTAGGCTCAAACTTGCGGTTTTGAAGTTATTTCAAACTTTAACGGTAAATAATTCTCGTAGCTGCACCACGTCGTAGCATATTCTACAAGAACGATCGAATATAAACCCCAAACCATGATGCCCAGCCTTGAAAAAGGAATGTAGCGTTATTGGGCCTTGATGTCCGCAAAAGGCTATGTATAAATTTTGCGGTTCACGCATGCGGTCTTGACGTTATTTCCACGTTTAACGGCATTATCAATAAAAACTAGCAAAATGCACCGTTGTCCAATTAGATGAAGGAATATAAAAGCGTAACGGTAGCTTAGAACAGCATGGAAATGGTATAGCCTTCTTGGGATTCGATCCCGGCACAAACTCACATAAGAAAACCTAGGCTCAAACTTGCGGTTTTGAAGTTATTTCAAACTTTAACGGTAAATAATTCTCGTAGCTGCACCACGTCGTAGCATATTCTACAAGAACGATCGAATATAAACCCCAAACCATGATGCACAGCCTTGAAAAACGAATGTAGCGTTATTGGGCTTTGATGTCCGCAAAAGGCTATGTATAAATTTTGCGGTTCACGCATGCGGTCTTGACGTTATTTCCACGTTTAACGGCAATATCAATGGAATCTAGCAAAAAGCATCGTTGTCCAAGGAAATGATGCAATATAAAAGCGTAACGGTAGATTAGAACGGCATGGAAATGGTATAGCCTTCTTGGGATTCGATCCCGGTACAAACTCACATAAGAAACCCTAGGCTCAAACTTGCGGTTTTGAAGTTATTTCAAACTTTAACGATAAATAAGGCTCGTAGCTGCACCACGTCGTAGCATATTCTACATGAACGATCGAATATAAACCCGAAACCATGATGCACAGCCTTGAAAAACGAATGTAGCGTTATTGGGCCTTGATGTCCGCAAAAGGCTATGTATAAATTTTGCGGTTCACGCATGCGGTCTCGACGTTATTTTCACGTTTAACGGCATTATCAATGAAATCTAGCAAAATGCACCGTTGTCCAAGGAAATGATGCAATATAAAAGCGTAATGGTAGCTTAGAACGGCATGGAAATGGTATAGCCTTCTTGGGATTCGATCCCGGCACAAACTCACATAAGAAAACCTAGGCTTAAACTTGCGGTTTTGAAGTTATTTTAAACTTTAACGGTAAATAATTCTCGTAGCTGCACCACGTCGTAGCATATTCTACAAGAACGATCGAATATAAACCCCAAACCATGATGCACAGCCTTGAAAAACGAATGTAGCGTTATTGGGCCTTGATGTCCGCAAAAGGCTATGTATAAATTTTGCGGTTCACGCATGCGGTTTTGATGTTATTTCCACGTTTAACGGCAATATCAATGAAATCTAGCAAAAAGCATCGTTGTCCAAGGAAATGATGCAATATAAAAGGGTAACGGTAGATTAGAACGGCATGGAAATGGTATAGCCTTCTTGGGATTCGATCCCGGTACAAACTCACATAAAGAAACGCAGGCTCAAACTTGCGGTTTTGAAGTTATTTGAAACTTTAACGATAAATAATTCTCGTAGCTGCACCACGTCGTAGCATAATCTACATGAACGATCGAATATAAAACCCAAACCATGATGACCAGCCTTGAAAGACGAATGTAGCGTTATTGGGCCTTGATGTCCGCAAAAGGCTATGTATAAATTTTGCGGTTCACGCATGCGGTCTTGACGTTATTTCCACGTTTAACGGCATTATCAATAAAAACTAGCAAAATGCACCGTTGTCCAAGGAGATGAAGCAATATAAAAGCGTAACGGTAGCTTAGAACAGCATGGAAATGGTATAGCCGTTTTGGGATTCGATCCCGGCACAAACTCACATAAGAAAACCTAGGCTCAAACTTGCGGTTTTGAAGTTATTTCAAACTTTACCGGTAAATAATTCTCGTAGCTGCACCACGTCGTAGCATATTCTACGAGAACGATCGAATATAAACCCCAAACCATGATGGCCAGCCTTGAAAAACGAATGTAGCGTTATTGGGCCTTGATGTCCGCAAAAGGCTATGTATAAATTTTGCGGTTCACGCATGCGGTCTCGACGTGAT
The DNA here is from genome assembly GCA_035048485.1 of Pteria penguin. NCBI lineage: Eukaryota > Metazoa > Mollusca > Bivalvia > Pterioida > Pteriidae > Pteria > Pteria penguin. Next base: position 26,965,636 of record CM068589.1, on the reverse strand, counting down.
TTTCACGTTTAACGGCATTATCAATGAAATCTAGCAAAATGCACCGTTGTCCAAAGAAATGATGCAATATAAAAGCGTAACGGTAGCTTAGAACGGAATGTAAATGGTATAGCCTTCTTGGGATTCGATACCTCCAAAAACTCACATAAAGAAACCAAGGCTCAAACTTGCGGTTTTGAAGTTATTTCAAACTTTAACGGTAAATAATTCTCGTAGCTGCACCACGTCGTAGCATATTCTACAAGAACGATCGAATATAAACCCCAAACCATGATGCACAGCCTTGAAAAACGAATGTAGCGTTATTGGGCGTTGATGTCCGCAAAAGGCTATGTATAAATTTTGCGGTTCACGCATGCGGTCTTGACGTTATTTCCACGTTTAACGGCAATATCAATGAAATCTAGCAAAAAGCATCGTTGTCCAAGGAAATGATGCAATATAAAAGCGTAACGGTAGATTAGAACGGCATGGAAATGGTATAGCCTTCTTGGGATTCGATCCCGGCACAAACTCACATAAGAAAATCCAGACTCAAACTTGGGATTTTGAAGTTATTTCAAACTTTAACGGTAAATAAGGCTCGTAGCTGCACCACGTCGTAGCATATTCTACGAGAACGATCGAATATAAACCCCAAACCATGACGCCCACCCTTGAAAAACGTATGTAGCGTTATTGGGCCTGGATGTCCGCAAAAGGCTATATATGAATTTTTCGGTTCACGCATGCGGTCTTGACGTTATTTCCACGTTTATCGACATTATCAATGAAATCTAGGAAAATGCACCGTTGTCCAAGGAAATGATGCAATATAAAAGCGTAACGGTAGTTTAGAACAGCATGGAAATGGTACAGCCTTCTTGGGATTCGATCCCGGCACAAACTCACATAAGAAAACCTAGGCTCAAACTTGCGGTTTTGAAGTTATTTCAAACTTTAACGGTAAATAAGGCTCGTAGTTGCACCACGTCGTTGCATATTCTACGAGAACGATCGAATATAAACCCCAAACCATGATGCACAGCCTTGAAAAACGAATGTAGCGTTATTGGGCCTTGATGTCCGCAAAAGGCTATGTATAAATTTTGCGGTTCACGCATGCGGTCTTGACGTTATTTCCACGTTTAGCGGCATTATCAATGAAATCTAGCAAAATGCACCGTTGTCCAAGGAAATGATGCAATATAAAAGCGTAACGGTAGCTTAGAACGGCATGGAAATGGTATAGCCTTCTTGGGATTCGATACCTCCACAAACTCACATAAAGAAACCCAGGCTCAAACTTGCGGTTTTGAAGTTATTTGAAACTTTAACGGTAAATAAGGCTCGTAGCTGCACCACGTCGTAGCATATTCTACGTGAACGATAGGGCTGGAACGGTTCAGGAATTACACGGTTCGGTTCGATTTCGATTCACACACCCTCGATTCGATTTTTTTCGAATCGGTTCACTTTGTATCAAATACTAAGAAATAGAAAGATGCATATATTACCTTTACTTAAGGTTTAACAAAAAATTAAAGCAAAACAATGCAATGAATGCAAAACATGACTAGATCCAGGTTACAGTGACTAGATTAAAGTTCAGTGGTGTCAGTATACTCTCAATTCTGTTAGATTTTGTAGTTCTTTTTAAGAAATATCAGCATATCTACTTGATCAGCAGACCGACATGACCTTTGTGCCGTAACAGCATCGCCTGCAGTGGAGAAAATACGCTCACTTGCAACAGAAGTTGCAGGAATGCACAGGTATGTTTTAGCAAGTTTTGAAAGTATTTGATATTTCTCCTGGTTGGACTTCCATCATGCGAGTGGATCCGAGTCGAGTGATATGTTTCCTTCTGATTTGTAACATACAAGTTCTTGGTCAACCCTCACTTCAACAGATTTTGCAGGCTCAACTTTTGTCACAAACACTTCTCCGAACAGATCAGAAATGGCAGACTTCTTCTTTTTTGCAGGTGTCACTGTTTGCTCAGAGACGGAATCGTCCACTATTGGCGGTGTTGGCTGCCTATCTGTACTGGCACCAGATGAGCTTGTAGAAGGCTCTGCAGGACCATCAGTAGACTCGGTAGGCTGGTTCCCTGGCAACTGAGGCAGTGGTGGGTCTACTTCCCTGTCTTCAGGTTCCACCTTCACTTTGACAGGCTGCAGAAAAAAAAATCAACATTACACTGTACAGCTATACCTTTATTTGTGAAAGTTTATAATACCTTAATTGATTTTTAGTTATCCAGATCAGATAATTATATTTTAAATTAACATACTTGTACAATACACATGTTTATGTGCACATTTAAATTTTAAATATTTTTTCTTGTATGCCTTTTATCACTTGTTATACTTCCTATGTGTTTTACTTACCTCAAGGCTGACTGAGGCTGCTTTTAATTTCAGGGATGAGAACACATCGAGACTCTCTCTGTCATCTATGTATGGCATGGTCTTAAAACGAGGGTCGAGGCAGGAACTCTCAAGAAGGAACTGCAGTGTGCTCTGTTCAGTGTATCTAAATAACATATTAAAGCAGAATTAAAATGTTGCATTAAATAATAAATAATGAAATGTTGATGAAATGATTGATATTAAATGAAATGTTTTATGCTTGATGTCAATTTGATGATTGTTTAATGGGATTACATATGAATTATTTGATACACCAAATGTACCATGGTAATCTGATGCTATAGAAATCAAAGTAGTGCATTAAAAATTTAAAATAACTATTATGGGCTATATTTGTCATGGAAGGAAGTTGAAATATGGAAAATCAAAGCATTTGATTATACCTTGGCTTTAGGTCTTTGATGATTGCTTCCTTCACAGATCTGACCAAGTTACTATCATCTTCTTTCACACTTAATTGTCTCAGCATCATCTCCTTAAGAGGGTGGATGAGGGATACTGTTGGTGACCTCTCACTACACAGCAGTGTCGTAGCCGTTTTCATAGGTTCAAGTATTTTGACAATTGCTTCTGCATTTGCCATATCGTCGTCGGTGAGCGTGTAGACATCCCTAGCGTTTTTCTTGAGATCTTTCATTTGCAGAGTAGCTTCGATCGCAGTATTTTGTTCTATAAATCTGGTAATCATATCAAAGGTTGAGTTCCAACGTGTAGGCACATCCTGAATAAGCTTGTGTTGGGGCAGTTCTAAGATGGCCTGCTTGTTTTGTAGTATCACCATTGCAGTTGTGCTCTTATGAAAAAATGTTACGACTCTTCTAATCCGTCCCAAAAACCGATCCATTTGTGAAACCTGAAGCCCACGCTGAGTAGCCAGATTAAGTGTATGTGCAACACATCTTACATGGGGATCGAAGCCTGCGATCTTTCCAGCATTCATGATATTGGATGCATTGTCAGTGGTTAAGGAGGGCATCTTGTTGTCACGTTTTAAATCCCATTCACTTACAGTTTTCAGTAGCATTTCTGACAAATTTTCTCCTGTATGGGACTCCGCCATATTCCGTGTCTGAAGTACATAAGATGTTACTTCCCAATCCTGCAAAAAGTGGGCAGTTACGGTGTTAAAAGACTGGGTAGCTCGTGAAGTCCATGAGTCAGTAGTGAGAGCCAGGAAGGGTGCTTGCTTCAAATTTGCAACAACTTTAGCCCGAGTTTCCTCATAAAGTTTGGGAATGACATTGTCTGAAAAATGCTTTCGACTGGGAATTTTGTAACGTGGTTCAAGTTCTCTTACCATCGCTTTAAATCCCTCATTATCTACAACACTGTAAGGTCTCATGTCCTTGGCCAAGAAAACAGCAATTGATCTGGTTATATTGATATGTCGAGGGAGGACGTTGGGAAAACAGACATTTTTGCAAAAGCATCAGAAAGTTTAAGTTGCCCAGCTTGCCCTGTAGTTTTTTTGGTAGATACTTCGCTCGATTTGATCACGGTCCGCTAGGGACGCCGCTGACGAAACGGACACATTATGTTTACGTTTTAGGTGGGTGCTCATTGAGCTTGTCGACCCTGTTTTATAGACGAAGGTGGTCGAACAAATATTGCACACTGTTGTTGTTTTATCAACTTTTCCGTCTTTTAAAAGGAATTCAAAGTAATCCCATACTTGGGAATGTTTTCCCCTCGCTGCAACACCGGCGGCCATTGTTTAGGATACGTGAATGCGCAATGTAAAAGTACGAACCCGAACGAACCGATTTCCGGAATTCCTGAATCGAAAACCGAATAGACCAAAGTGAACCTCGAAGCACCGATATTTTCGAAGCACCGCGCAGCCCTAGTGAACGATCGAATATAAACCCCAAACCATGACGCCCAGTCTTGAAAAACGTATGTAGCGTTATTGGGCCTTGATGTCCGCAAAAGGCTATATATAAATTTTGCGGTTCACGCATGCGGTCTTGACGTTATTTTCACGTTTAACGGCATTATCAATGAAATCTAGCAAAAAGCACCGTTGTCCAAGGAAATGATGCAATATAAAAGCGTAACGGTACCTTAGAACGGCATGGAAATGGCATAGCCTTCTTGGGATTCGATCCCGGCACAAACTCACATAAAGAAACCCAGGCTCAAACTTGCGGTTTTGAAGTTATTTCAAACTTTAACGGTAAATAAGGCTCGTAGTTGCACCACGTCGTAGCATATTCTACAAGAACGATCGAATATAAACCCCAAACCATGATGCCCAGCCTTGAAAGACGAATGTAGCGTTATTGGGCCTTGATGTCAGCAAAAGGATATATATAAATTTTGCGGTTCACGCATGCGGTCTTGACGTTATTTCCACGTTTAACGGCATTATCAATAAAAACTAGCAAAATGCACCGTTGTCCAAGGAGATAAAGCAATATAAAAGCGTAACGGTAGGTCAGAACAGCATGGAAATGGTATAACTTTCTTGGGATTCGATCCCGGCACAAACTCACATAAGAAAACCCAGGCTCAAACTTGCGATTTTGAAGTTATTTCAAACTTTAACGGTAAATAAGGCTCGTAGCTGCACCACGTCGTAGCATATTCTACAAGAACGATCGAATATAAACCCCAAACCATGATGCCCAGCCTTGAAAAACGAATGTAGCGTTATTGGGTCTGGATGTCCGCAAAAGTTTATATAGGAATTTTTCGGTTCACGCATGCGGTGTTGACGTTATTTCCACGTTTAACGACATTATCAATGAAATCTAGCAAAATGCACCGTTGTCCAAGGAAATGAAGCAATATAAAAGCGTAACGGTAGTTTAGAACGGCATGGAAATGGTACAGCCTTCTTGGGATTCGATCCCGGCACAAACTCACATAAGAAAACCTAGGCTCAAACTTGCGGTTTTGAAGTTATTTCAAACTTTAACGGTAAATAAGGCTCGTAGTTGCACCACGTCGTTGCATATTCTACGAGAACGATCGAATATAAACCCCAAACCATAATGCCCAGCCTTGAAAAAACGTATGTAGCGTTATTGGGCCTTGATGTCCGCAAAATACTATGTATAAATTTTGCAGTTCACGCATGCGGTATTGACGTTATTTCCACGTTTAACGGCATTATCAATAAAAACTAGCAAAATCCACCGTTGTCCAAGGAAATGATGCAATATAAAAGCGTAACGGTAGCTTAGAACAGCATGGAAATGGTATAGCCTTCTTGGGATTCGATCCCGGCACAAACTCACATAAGAAAATCCAGGCTCAAACTTGCGATTTTGAAGTTATTTCAAACTTTAACGGTAAATAAGGCTCGTAGCTGCACCACGTCGTAGCATATTCTACGAGAACGATCGAATATAAACCCCAAACCATGATGCCCAGCCTTGAAAAACGAATGTAGCGTTATTGGGTCTGGATGTCCGCAAAAGTTTATATAGGAATTTTTCGGTTCACGCATGCGGTGTTGACGTTATTTCCACGTTTAACAGCATGATCAATGAAATCTAGCAAAATGCACCGTTGTCCAAGGAAATGAAGCAATATAAAAGCGTAACGGTAGTTTAGAACGGCATGGAAATGGTACAGCCTTCTTGGGATTCGATCCCGGCACAAACTCACATAAGAAAACCTAGGCTCAAACTTGCGGTTTTGAAGTTATTTCAAACTTTAACGGTAAATAAGGCTCGTAGTTGCACCACGTCGTTGCATATTCTACGAGAACGATCGAATATAAACCCTAAACCATGATGCCCAGCCCTGAAAAACGAATGTAGCGTTATTGGGCCTTGATGTTCGCAAAAGGCTATGTATAAATTTTGCGGCACAGGCATGCGGTCTCGACGTTATTTCCACGTTTAACAGCATTATGAATGAAATCTAGCAAAAAGCACCGTTGTCCAAGGAAATGATGCAATATAAAAGCGTAACGGTACCTTAGAACAGCATGGAAATGGTATAGCCTTCTTGGGATTCGATCCCGGCACAAACTCACACAAGAAAACCTAGGCTCAAACTTGCTGTTTTGAAGTTATTTCAAACTTTAACGGTAAATAAGGCTCGGAGCTGCACCACGTCGTTGCATATTCTACGAGAACGATCGAATATAAACCCCAAACTATGACGCCCAGCCTTGAAAAATGAATGTAGCGTTATTGGGCCTTGATGTCCGCAAAAGGCTATGTATAAATTTTGCGGTTCACGCATGCGGTGTTGACGTTATTTCCACGTTTAACAGCATTATCAATGAAATCTAGCAAAAAGCACCGTTGTCCAAGGAAATGAAGCAATATAAGAGCGTAACGGTAGCTTAGAACGGCATGGAAATGGTATAGCCTTCTTGGGATTCGATACCTCCACAAACTCACATAAAGAAACCCAGACTCAAACTTGCAGTTTTGAAGTTATTTCAAACTTTAACGGTAAATAAGGCTCGTAGCTGCACCACGTCGTAGCATATTCTACGTGAACGATCGAATATAAACCCCAAACCATGATGCCCAGCCTTGAAAAACGTATGTAGCGTTATTGGGCCTTGATGTCCGCAAAAGGCTATATATAAATTTTGCGGTTCACGCATGCGGTCTTGACGTTATTTCCACGTTTAACGGCATTATCAATGAAATCTAGCAAAAAGCATCGTTGTCCAAGGAAATGATGCAATATAAAAGCGTAACGGTAGCTTAGAACAGCATGGAAATGGTATAACCTTCTTGGGATTCGATCCCCGCACAAACTCACATAAGAAAACCCAGGCTCAAACTTGCGATTTTGAAGTTATTTCAAACTTTAACGGTAAATAAGGCTCGTAGCTGCACCACGTCGTAGCATATTCTACGTGAACGATCGAATATAAACCCCAAACCATGATGCTCAGCCTTGAAACACGCATGTAGCGTTATTGAGCCTTGATGTCCGCAAAAGGCTATGTATAAATTTTGCGGTTCACGCATGCGGTATTGACGTTATTTCCACGTTTAACGGCATTAGCAATAAAAACTAGCAAAATGCACCGTTGTCCAAGGAAATGAAGCAATATAAAAGCGTAACGGTAGCTTAGAACAGCATGGAAATGGTATAGCCTTCTTGGGATTCGATCCCCGCACAAATTCACATAAGAAAACCCAGGCTCAAACTTGCGGTTTTGAAGTTATTTCAAACTTTAACGGTAAATAAGGCTCGTAGCTGCACCACGTCGTAGGATATTCTACGAAACGATCGAATATAAACCCCAAACCATGATGCCCAGCCTTGAAAAACAAATGTAGCGTTATTGGGCCTTGATGTCCGCAAAAGGCTATATATGAATTTTGCGGTTCACGCATGCGGTCTTGACGTTATTTCCACGTTTAACGACATTATCAATGAAATCTAGCAAAATGCACCGTTGTCCAAGGAAATGAAGCAATATAAAAGCGTAACTGTAGTTTAGAACGGCATGGAAATGGTACAGCCTTCTTGGGATTCGATCCCGGCACAAACTCACATAAGAAAACCCAGGCTCAAACTTGCGGTTTTGAAGTTGTTTCAAACTTTAACGGTAAATAAGGCTCATAGCTGCACCACGTCGTAGCATATTCTACGAGAACGATCGAATATAAACCCCAAACCATGATGGCCAGCCTTGAAAAACGAATGTAGCGTTATTGGGCCTTGATGTCCGCAAAAGGCTATATATGAATTTTGCGGTTCACACATGCGGTCTCGACGTTATTTCCACGTTTATCGGCATTATCAATGAAATCTAGCAAAAAGCACCGTTGTCCAAGGAAATGAAGCAATATAAAAGCGTATCGGTAGTTTACAGCGGCATGGAAATGGTATAGCCTTCTTGGGATTCGATCCCCGCACAAACTCACATAAGAAAACCCAGGCTCAAACTTGCGATTTTGAAGTTGTTTCAAACTTTAACGGTAAATAAGGCTCGTAGCTGAACGACTGAGAATATACCTCAGTAAAAAATTCATATTCTTCTGTTCATCAATGAATTAATAACTGGGATTTGGATTTTATTTAGTTTTATTATACTGATAAATAGAATTAAACCATTCTGCATTAAAATTTATTTGAATGTTTGATAATGGAATAAATTAAAATGAAATTTTTGACTTAAGTATATTCTCAGTTAATGGCACCGGACCCTGGACCCCATACTCAATCCTCTAATAATCTCACGTTTGCATCGTGTACCCACAAGGAACAAGTACGCTCGGTAGCCTACTATTAATAGTATAAGGGACTCACTCTGGTATGCGTTTATAGCTATGACAGGTATGCGGGTTTTGTTAAAAAAAACCCTGAGGTTCTTTATCGTTTGGTAGAGAAATTGAGGTTTTCAAAACTCTCGTCATGGCAAAAAACAAACAAACCAACAACCCCCAAATTAAATACAACAAACAAAATTCAAACAAAAAACAAAGAAACAAACAGAAACAAAAAAATGGGACACAAAACAAATTCCTTGATTTATCTGTACAGTTGTCGCCTTCTCCTCCTTTTGTTTTCCTTTTCGTTTCATTTTGTTGATTTGTTTCCAGGGGATATTTTTCCTCTCTTTCTCCTTTACCCTCCTCCCTATTTTTTAAATATTAAATTGGCTTCTTAAGACTAAGATAAATATAGATAACCAAAATACTCAGCCATTTTGGTGCTGAAGTTTTACTCATACTCGTGGCTAAAAAGGGGTCGCCCCCTCTAAATCCGCTACTGGCGCTTGATTTCAGTTCTGAGGATCCGGGTTCGAATCCTTCCAAACAATCGTAACAACCCCGCCATTTGCACACGGAAATATCTATATTTCTTCTAGAAAATAGCGAAATCCGACTTTTTTCCAAAATAAATCATCAACATCTGCCTCCCACCTGTCCATAGGATGAGGGGCAGTAAAACCCGAGACCCCGTGTTACACTGCAATTTGTCACCTAAAAACTCCTCAGTCCTCACTGCTCAAGATGGGCCTGTAGCTTAGGGAAAAATAGAGGGTAACGCACCAGACCGGTGCAGTGGCGATTCCAGAAATTTCGGAAAAAGGGGGGGGGGGCACATGTGTATTAGCCAAACTACTCGGTCATTTTTGGTGCCAAATCTCGATTTTTACATGTAAATATGTGGCGAAAAGGGGCCCCCTCTATGGTGACGCCATCTTACAAGTACAATGCTCTGGAAATGATCTAGACAATACCAATAATCAAAAGCCGTTAATGGTATTCAAATACTTCATTTCCAGTATGTATGTTTATCGAAAACTAACACCACCCCACGGTAACATCCCGATAGTCCGACGGTCCGATAGTCCGACGATTCGATAGTCCGACGGTTCGATAGTCCGACGGTTCGATAGTCCGACGATTCGATAGTCCGACGGTTCGATAGTCCGACGGTCCGATAGTCAGACTGTCCAATGGCCATCGTATCCTCGAATTGAAGGGTGGTTGCGCAATGAAGGTGACACGAATGCAAAATGATAATGATGCATTGACGATGGCGGGATTATCTACCGCGCCTTCCTTCTATCACGGGAATTTTCAGCCACGTTTTATCTAATTTTTTGTGTATTTTGTCCATGGCAAGTGTGTCCGACAGAAAGTTACATCTGCAACAGAGCTGTATATCGATGTACCATCACATACACACATGTATATGACTGAAATATGGTCGACTGTGCAATCAGCAATAAATAAACAAATAAACAATATATACGTGATGCGCCCCTCCCGCCCCTTGTTTGTCAATTTTTGTCGATAGGTCGGAGCCCCCACCCCACCCCGCCCGACGAAAAGTCCTGGATCCGTGCCTGGAGGAGGCACGAATTCCCTTGGACTTTAATAGATGGACCACGTACAACACGCGTGCTCTTATCGACGATTGGAGGTTTGAGATGTGAATTTCGTAACTACGAGATCGTAAAAACACATTACGTTGCACGAAATAACTTCCGTAGTAAATCATACAGTTTCATGTGCAACAAAACAAGCCGGCGTAGCCTAGTGGTATCGCGCTGGACTCCTAATCGGGAGGCCGGGGTTCGAGTCTCGCTCTGGTCATGCCGGTGTCCTGTCTTTCGGATGAGACAGTAAAAACCGAGGCCCCGTGTCGTGATATACATGGCACGTTAAAAATCCCTCACTACTTCGGGTGGGTCCGTTGCAAAGGTCAAAATTTGTATGCCCCGCATCAGGCAGATGCCGTCACCATATACGTGAAATATTCGTGCTGTGAAGTTGAACAAAAATCAGTCAATCAATCATGTTCAACAAACCACGCAATTTCATGCGTTTTAATTTAGTGCGTCTTGTATTCAATTCGATTGTATGGCGTCTGGATTTTTTTTTCATGAATATATATATTCGAAAGGCCGAAGTAAATGATTTTGTGGTATTAGTTTTTACTGGAAATGCTCATTTCCAGCAAAATGATCGCACAATTTCTGGTCACGTGACAGCGCTCCGCCAGTGGACACAGGAATGAAAATAGACTGTATAACTGATTACTTATCATTCTCAGACTTCTTTATAATGTTAAAAAAGCACGATTTTCACGACAACAAATTCGACAAAATCACAACACGATATTAAAACGTTTTCACAAAGTCTTCCAAAATGATACACATAATCTCATGACTTACAAGTAGAGTAAAACCCAATGCCGTCACAAAATCAAGGAATGTCGCATTTGACTTTAAATTTGCTAGGGGAACTTGGGGTGACAAACCGGCTTAATACCTGTTACAAAATATGACCAAATTTGACTAATTTCTCTTAGTACTACAAGCTACAACTCATGAAAGCATGAGGATACAGTCATATGAATAATGTAATTTTTAACAGATCTGAGCTAAACAGTCATTTATTCATAAAAAAACCCACTCCCGTTATGACTGATGAGATTAACCCATATTAGCATATGTCCGCTTATACCGCCATTTTGTTTTGGACTCGCGGGAAATCGGCTAGGGGGCGCGGAATTGGAAAGTGGCTAATTATCGGGGGGGGGGGGCACTTTTTAACATTGAAAATCGACTCTCAGTCCGTTGAAAAATGACCCGGGAGTCATTTTTCAACGTGGGTCACTTTTTATGTACGTTACACAGGCAAACCATACGCGGATGTACCTCTGATGGTAAAGAGGTTAAAGATGTCTTTGGGCGTCAAGATCCTTGTCGCGGATAGACTCAGCACGTAAAAGACCCCAAGTGTCATTGAAATTGGATAACAAATGAAGTCAAGGACCTGCTCACAAGATATCCCTAAACATGTGCTAATTTCACCCTATGCATCAAAACATCTCAAAGCCCGTTACATACATACATACATATATATATATATATATATATATATATATATATATATATATATATATATATATATATATATATATATATATATATATATATATATATATATATATATAACTGAATTTGTGATAATAATACTGCCTTATAATTCATGAAGGGTGTGAATGGTTTAATACCCAATCTTGATAATTGCTGAATGTGATGAAGAAGAAATGCTTATATTTTCATAACTTTACGGATCATTCTACATTTCAGTGTCTAAATCCAGGAAATAGCTTCTGATGCCCTTTAATTTGAAAAAAAATCCCAAGAGGGGGGGGGGGGGAGACATGCCCCGCAGGATCCCCTATTATACGGCCCTTGCGTAGAAATGTCGCTTCCAATTTTAAAGCATACACATTTTATCAAGTCTAGCTACGCAACTTAATATCAAGCAAGAGAGTGCTGTGTTAAGATACTTTGTCAATGGCTTCTGTCTTATATATTCAAGTTACAACCGATACTATCTTCAAATTAGGTGATAGGTAAGTCCTAATTCAAACTTGCTATCTTCTAAATAGGATCGATTTATATCTCCTTATTCAGTGATAACTTAGTCCCAATTAGGACTTACTATCTCCTAATTAGGTGTAAGATAAGTCCTAATTAGGACTTACCATTTCCAAAGTAGATGACAGCTAAGTCCTAATTAGGACTAACTATCTCCTATTTAGGACTTGTAACTATTTCCTAATTAGGTGATAGAAAAGTCCTAATTAGAAGATAATAACTCCAAAAGTGCAAGGGTTAGTATCTCCTAATTAGGTGATAGTTATCTCCTAATTAGGTGATAAAACTCCTAATTAGGACTATCTCCGAAAAAGGACTTAAACATATCTCCTAATTAGGAGATAGTCAAGACCTAATTAGGACTTACTATCTCCTAATTAGATGATAGCTTAATCCTAATTAGGACTTACTATTTACTATTTAGGTGTTAGTATCTAGATCTCCTCATTTGGGGATAAAAAAAATTCAGACCGTGGTACGAGGACGCTTCCGTACATTGGTGCCTCTTTGCGGGATGTAGGCTGAGTCTGGCCTCTTGTTTTTTCTTCAGACGTGAGATAATATCAACATTCAAGTTTTGACCGTCGGACTATTGAACCGTTGGACTTTTGGACTGTCGGACTACCGGACCGTCGGACTATCGGACCGTCGGACTATTGGACCGTCGGAATATAAGTGTAACGGACCGTCGGACCATCGGACTATTGGATTGTCGGACTATCGGACCGTCGGACTGTCGGAGCGTCGGAATATAGGAGTGTAACCCCACCCCACACCTTTTTTTAACCCATAATAATAAAATCAATTAAAATTGTTCCCAGGATTAATTGCAAATTTGTTATTTACTTGTCTTCACTACAGAACTGAAACTGTAGACATATTCTGACTGAAGATCTCAAGATATGAGGTGTAAGTCTATATTTAGACACAAGAAAAACCAGTTCTATTTTCAGCGCTCACATGGAGGGCTAATGAATTGTCTCATTTACCAGAGCAGATTGACAAGGGGACGGTTGTAACGATTTTAACAGAAAACAGAAACAAAAAAAAAATTATTTACTGACAAATTTTATACGCATTATTGTAAACTTACGAACATCTGACATGGCTAAATCATATTTGTATGGATTGTGCATTATGTTTCTTAGTGGTCTCATCCAGTGTGCTCAGTTGCAAGGTAAGTAAACTTTATCTAATTTGTATGAATACGTGCAATGCATCATTGAACAACCCCCTCCCCATTCCGAAGGAGGGGAATATCTACAAAGTTTTGCCAAGAAAAAAAGATACATGTATAAATGAAAAATTTGATGAAAGAGGAAAGGAGATGTGTGAAAAAGAATAGATACAGCTCAACAAGAGACAGTCCTCCTCTGCCTCAGTGCATTTTGCGACTTTCTTTTACTCTTTGAAAATAAAGGGTCAGAAATATGTACTTAACATTCTTTAAAACTCCAGAATCCGTTTGCGTCCGGGGGCTTCGCCTAGCCACCCCCCCCCCCTTTCCAGGGTTTCGCCATTGGGACCTCAAGGCGACCCCTTGTCTATGTGGTGCGGACACATTATTATGCCCCTGGCTACGCGCCTGGAAATATCAAAGTAAGGTTAAAGAATGTAAATATCAGGACCGTATGAAGCATTTCAAAAGCATTGACAAAACGGTGGGTGGGTGGTGGGGGGGGGGGGGGGGGGGGGGGAGGGGGTGAAGCATAACTTGACATGTAACTTGGTAAAACTCGGTCAACGATCGGTGCCTGCTTTTATGATAGCTATTTGCAGTATAGGAATTTTTTATCTATGATTAATCGTGACTCGATTTTATTGTGAAAGATCTTTATAATGTAGTGTGCAATCATAAACCCTCTGACCAAATAACTTAATGAACTCTTACTCAGTTATTTAGTTCTCTATAAGTCATTGGCGAATTCAGAGGGGGGGGGGGGGGTACCCCCTGCACCCGCCCCCCCCCCCCCCCCCCCTTGGTCGATCCGCCTATGTAAATAATTCATATATAACTAAAGCATATCTCATATTAGCTTAAGACAACGTGTTCCTTAATTTAGTTGCAATCGTTCAAAAATATCTTGATTGGAATTTAATGGGAATTTCCCGCTACTATATATAAAAGTATATATATTGTCGAGAATGCCATTTCTGTGCGCAGTCAAGGGTTTCCTCCTGGAGCCATTGGGGCCTCAGCGCGATCCCCTGCCTATTTGGTGGGTACACATTATTTGCCCCTGGCTACGCGCTTGAAATATCAAAGTAACGTCAAAGAATGTACGTATCAGGACCGTATGAAGCATTTCAAGTGTATAGGCAAAAAAAAAAAAAAAAAGGGGGGGGGGACATAACTTGAATTATAACTCGGTAAAACTCAGTCAACGACCGGTGCCTGCTTTTGTGATAGCTATTTTTTGTAAAGGAATTTTGGATCTATAATTAATTATGACTGGAATTTATTATGAAATATCTTTATAATCTTATGCGCAATCAGAAACCCTCTGACCCAATAACTTAGTAAGGAACTCTCAATATATAAATACTGTTTAAGGGTTTAAATCCGAAATCTCACAGAATAAGTCATTGACGGATTTACGAAGGGGACACTCTCCTCGTATTTGTTGGAAAATTTTACCTAAAACAGTAATTTTCGACCATTTTAAGGGCTGCACCCCCCTTCTTTCCAGACCGAACAGTGTAAACATTAGTCATGGGAGACTGCAACTTCTTCCTCTTCAAACCTTTCTAGATCCGCCTATGTAAATAATTCATATGTATAAAAGCGTATATATGTTGTATTAGCTTAAGAATACGTGTTCCCAGATTTAGTTGCAATCGTTCAAAAACATCGATCTTCAATGGAATTTAATGGGAATTTTCCGCTATTAGATATATTAGTATATAAATTTTCGGGAATCGCATTTATGTGAGCAGTGCAGTTTAGGGCAATCGGAATTCCTCCGGTGTCTGGCACAGGTATAACGGCATAAAATACGTTATTTACAGAAGTCTTTCGATTGATTGATTGATTATTGTTTTACGTCACTCCACGTTTATTTCACATATATGGTGACGGCATCTGCCTGATGCATTGCATACAAATTTAGACCTTTGCAACGAACCCACCCGAAGCAGTGAGGGATCTTTTACGTGCCACGCCTACCGTGACACGGGACTTCACTTTTTACCGTCTCATCCGAAAGACAGAACACCGGTGTGCCCAGGGCGGGAGTCGAACCCGGGACCTCCACTATGCCACACCGGCTTGAAGTCTTTCGAGCTTCGGACATAGGTCGTCCTTCGTTTAGATGAAATTATGAAATTGTCTTTCTTTTGCTGGTACTTCTAGATGATAAGTGCCATTGTAATAGGAACCTTGTGTGAATGTTATGACAGGCGTGGGTCCAGGAAATTTTACCAGTGTTACATGTTTGTCAAACTTTGAAAATTCCACGGTGGGGTTTCCATGCTCTCCACCCCCCCCCCCCCCCACCCCCTTGCCTCTCTTTCCTATTGGAGCGGCCATTGTAGAATTTCACTTGCTTTTGTCCTATAAAGTCGAAAATTGAAACATAATGATGTAATATCCTTTTGCAATTTTACCGAACCTTGTAAATATATTACTATTGATGTAATGATTTATTCTGAACATGGTCGTTTTCCTTTGATATAAACTCGCTAAATATGCATTTTCAAATGCTTTTACCATGAGAAACACCCTTCATATTAAAGGTATTGTATGTAAAGTACATTTATTTTCCATCTCTTAACTGTACTAGATCTTATATATAATAATATTGATTAAATGTTCATTGTATATTATGTATGTCTATAAGCTGTATAGCTTCTGATGAATAAACAATACAATATGTTTCTCTTTTTGTTTTTGTGGTAAGATACTTTTCCATGGATGCTATGCTCTCCGAGCGCAGGGACAGTTTCCAAGTGCAAGTCTGCAAGAACACTTCCGGGAACTCTACCGTTACATTCTACCATATAGAGAGCTACACAATAGCAGAAACTAATTTCGTGAACTTCACATTTAACGCATTTCAATTTCAAAGTTACAGATTTGTCACTTCAAGTGGATGCTCGAATCTAACAATGGACACAACAACAAAAGGAAACCAGAACATTTACGTTGAGTTTGATAAATTTGCCATCAGTATCAATGAATTATTTTGCAATAATTCGACTTTTGAAATCGGTGTCTGTAAAATAGGTTCACAGAACGAGAATCTAGAATTTTATCATATACTGTCTCAGACTATAGCAAGTACAGATTTTGCTAAAACACAAGTGAATTCAGACAAGTTTCCAGGGTATTTACTCGCTATGAAAGGAAAATGCGCAATATTCAGAATTGTGGGTGAACCAAGGAACAATAATTTATTTGTTCACTATGGAAATACAAAGGTTAAGATGGGCTTACAGACGTGTACTTCTGTGTCTGACAGTTCCTCTGCAGAAGAGCTTGGTTCCAGTGTATGTATGACCAGAAGGAACATAGTAGTTATTATATTACTTTATATTTTCACTTACCTTAAATTTTTTTAACTCTACACCTGTAATATAGCATAAAGGCTTACTTTCACTTTACGTCGATGTATCTATTCCGGCGTAGCTCAGTGTATTAGGTGTTTGCCTCGTGAGCGAAAGGTCCAGAGTCCGGACAGTGGCCCATCGGTGTCCCCTCTTCCGGCTAGGAGGACAAAAACAGAGTACTTCTAACCGATCTAACCAGTGGCGGATTTCAAGGGGGCCAAGGCCCCCCTTTTGGTCACATATTTACTAGTAAAAATCCAGATTTTGCACCAAAAATGGCCGAGAAGTTTGCCTAATACCCATTTGACCCCCCACCCTTTTTTCGGAAATCCTGGATCCGCCACTGCTAACAGATTGTTCAACACAACAAGTTTCCGTTATGCAAACAATTCAGTGTATAAATACTGTAAAGCAGTAAGGTCGGCCTCCCCTGCCATCCCCATCGCCTTCCAGATCTCACTTCGTTTTGAATAATTACATAGTATACTTGCACATGTTTATATAAGCTATGGCTTTGTCTTGAATGATTATTAGTATAGTTTGATCTCAGTTGGCTGTACTGAATGGTTCCGTCTCTAATTGTTCCCGTTTGTTTTGTGTCATTGGGGCAGGGACGAGGTCCGTTTGGGCTCGTGTCGGCGACGGTCGGTTTAGGCGTAGGTGCAGTCGATTTTCATGCGGGTTTTGCAATGGTTTAACTTGCGAAGCTGTTTTTCGTGCATGTCTGCCTACTTCGAGTCGTGTTAGCACCGGAAGGTGTTGCTTTCGTCCTTTTTCCCGGCTACGGGTATCGAGTCGTTGTTCGGGTCGGGGGTGATGTAATCGGGTGGGACGGCCAATCAGATTGCATGAAACAAAATACTGCAGGTCTGATTGGTTGTCTTGCTTGGGTGTGTCACTTTCGATTTGGGCGGCGACTTAGTGTTTGTGGCGGGGGAGGGGAGATGGTATTGGCATTTTGATTTTTTTCTTTTTTTTGTGTTGGCATGGATTGGAGTGGGTGGATGTGTGTGTGGTGCAGTTGTGCGGGTTGATTTGTTGTGAGGGCTGCGTGGGTTCAGCTGTGGATTCGCCGCGTTGAGTTTGGCTGCTGTCTCAGTGGGTATGAACGGATTCCGTCTGTTCCGGCGGCGCGGCACGGAAAGGGGAGGGGGGCGGAATTTTTTAGTCTATCAGTTAGCAGGCTTAACAAATTTTCAGTTTTCACTTACGGTTATTTATTTCATTAACACATGTATTTCCTTTTGAGCTAAAGTACTGATTGCAAATACATATACATTACATTAAGTACTGTACTGTATATATATTTTCCTTAATCTATTATGTTAATTTATTTCATACTATCATAATGTATATAATGTTGTGTTGAAATCTCCTTAGGGAAGAAATATAGATAGCAAGAAAGGCATCAGACAGGTGCCATCAATGAAAAAATGCAAATAATTTAGGTGTGACCTGAAGCTTCTATTAAACAAATAAATATCGTTATATGTACAAAATTTGTCACTACAAAATTTGTAAATCACCTAACTCTTATTGACCATACGCTAGACCACGAATTGTAATTGACAGATCGTCAATGCTAGACATCGAACATTTTGGTACATTTTCATTAAGACGTCATAAATAAATGGCCCGTCAAACATGAATTTAACTGTGATGTCACAACAAAACTACGTAATGGGCGTGGTTAAAGTTGGATCTGGTGTAACCAATTGTGATAAAGGGGAGCTACTGTGTCGTATCCACGGGAAATCACGCCCATTTGAAATGTATTTTTCTTCAACTTGTACTTTTTGCATGAACTAATATAAACTAAAAACTGAAAAAAAGTTCAAACAACCGTAACTCTTACCTTAAATCCCATTATTATTATTATTATTAAAGGCACCCCTAAATTCTGATGATAAATGAAAATAAATTTAATAACCATCAAGTAATATTCAGTAGGTATAAACTGATGCATTTAAACACGTTATAAACGTTCACTGCCAGTATTTATTATCGTGACTTCATCTTTATGAAAATGGATATGACTTGCTCTCATTGGCATATATTGTAAAAGAAGAAACTGTATAATACTCAATCTTAATATTTTTCTTTATTTAATTATATTTACTATGTTTTTGTATGAACTGCATATCTATTATACATATTGTGTATTTATTGCATTGTTTTCGTTTATGCGATCTGTTTGAATAATGTAAATTTTGTGTATTTACAAGTGCAAGAAGGCACATTTCTTGATATTACATTCCAAAACTTGCCATTTTAACAATGTATTCATATCTTTTTATTTTGTTTATTTGTTTGTGTGTTATTTTTGTTTGTTTTGTATTGTTTTGGTTTGTTTTTCGTTCGTTTGCTTGTTTGTTATTATATCTCTGCTTTAGTCATTTTCCATTTGTATGACTCTAAATGTATTTGACGTACCCCTATCGACGTACCGAGTATATATATATATATATATATATATATATATATATATATATATATATATATATATATATATATATATATATATATATATATATATATATATATATATATATTTATATATATATATATATATATATATATATATATATCTGACACGACGAGGGTATTAGAAAGAGGAGGGGCGCTTTATTTTTCATCCAACTAGTATAATAATACAGCATATGATGTAATATGAATAAAACATTTTCTCTTACTTTTTATGGTAGTTTCTTTTTTATGTTCAAATCATTGAGAAGTCCCCTTTTCCCATCCCAAGTGTTGACTTTGACCATAAAGCATCACGCTCAACTTTTTAGTACACATCGTAATGAAAGAAAATGGGTACACGTTGTCTAAGGACAAATTATTAAGGTTTCAAATTGAAAGTTCAGACACAGATCGATCTAAAATTTTGTCAGTAGTGGGTCCACCTCAAAACAATATTCTGAGGTAAGGTCCATTTTTTATTTAAATTACTTTCTAATTTACAGAGAGAGAGAGAAAGCTGAATCACTGCTCTGAGGTTTCTCACAGCTTCTCGCAATTGGCCGCAACTGTAAGTGTGTCCTAGGAGGTCGGAAGGGGGGGGGGGTGTGGTTACACCGAAAGGGGTATCAGGAGTATCATGCCTGCTCTGTCTATAAATGATTAAAACTTGAATTATGCACATTTCAACACATACATGGTAAAGTAATATGAAAGGTTATGCAGTTCAATATAAAGATAATTCTGGCTTTCTTTTTGCATAGTTTATCTGTTCATTTTATTTATGGTTATAAATAGTTATAACCATCCAAAATTTCGTTGAAGGTCAAGTCTCGTTATTGAAATATAACAATCTGTCACATTCTGGCCTTACAGGGGAAAAACCTGACAAACAAATACTGTCACAGTCTGGTCTGATAGGGAGAAACCTGACAAACAAATATTGTCACAGTCTGGCCTGACAGGGGAGAAATCGGCCAAACAAATATTATATAGCCACAGGACTTTCGGCTCGTTGCACACACCCCACCCCACCCCTCAATTACACCAATATAATAAGAAGGGTTGGAACATCCGATTTACCAAAAATACCCCTCCTCCCATTTGTGTCTTAGAACATTTTTAATTCTTCACAAATCGTCTCAAACGTAGTATCAAGTAAAAGCAGACATATTTATCTAAACATCCATATATGAATTGTCTAAATCCATGCAAAATTAAGGGCATGGTGAGCCAGGGAACTCGAAATTTTGCTCAAAAAAGTTTAGTCGGACTCTGAGAAGTTAATCAGGTCAGGCCCATCGCCACGGTGTAAAGCGACCACTCGACGCTTTACCTTTTAAATTACAGTCTTTGGGGATGTACAGTAAACAAAAGTTAATAACTCACTACAGTCGACATGTCAAATCAAATTATCCCTCCTATTGCCTCACCTTACCTTTGATTGTTTTTCATCCTCCGTGACCCCAACCCAGATGTCATTTAAACTTCGACAGGTAAATTTCCTAACGCGGCTTCTGAATGGTCGTTCGTAGCATGATAAAACTCGAGAGTTCCTTGCGACCAATCAGAAGCCGCGTATCTTTTATATATTGATGATGTGGGATTCATGGAACTAACAAATACTAGCTCGTTAATTGTTGAATAAATGAACATTGCGTATCAAAATGGAATTATGGATCTTCAGAAGCGACTTCCTTAGTTACATGTATATATGGAGTAAATCACATGACTATATGACTGTAACAACACGACCTCTAGGAACGTTTTTATATTCTGATTGGCCTGTTTTCAATGTCTTTTCTGAACTTACACCGCGAAAGTGTTTTTGATATTTTGTAAAAATAAGAGGTAAACTTTAAAACCATTTTTCAGTGATTAATATGGCTGCAACGTTTAAGAGGTTGGTTACCTCCTGCTTGCATGTCGCGATATAACTGAAAAATTGTTGAAAGCGACGTAAAACACCAATCAACCAACCAATCCTTGGATATCTGGAAACAATACCAACTCATAATAATACTTTCAGTACTTTGATTTTTTTTGCTATTCAGAATTTCCTCTGATAAAATTAAAATGTTTTAAATGAAATACAATGTGTCACCATTGCAGAAGTGTTTAAGAAATCAAAGACATATGCTTATTTAAATTGCACTTCAAAGAGATAAAGAAGAGAACTAAACAGCAGAAATTATAAAGGAAGTCGTCCTTACACTGAAATTCAAAACCGATCCGAACTTCAGACAGATGTATCTATCGCTGAATCAAAAGAAAAGATCGAGCAGAATCGAAATCGCGATGAATCGTCTCAGTCATAGCAATGTGTTATCATTTGATCTTAACAATTTCGTTTACTGAGACATCGATGTTTTACTAGCAGTCGGGCTATCTCAAAAACAAATTACAGTAGTCCTAGGGAATTTTTGGTGGCCTCGGGCGTCGGGGTAGTGAGTTTTTGGGAAGAATGTTTGTGAAATGTTTGAGAATTGAAATATGTCAAACACCTAAAGAATCTTTTAATTCATATGAGTCAAATGACAATGTTAATTTCAAGTATGCTTTGAACTTATTCTAGGTCAGTTAGAATAAGGTCAATAAACTATCAAATTTATTTCGGTTGATCAGTGTTCCCTATTTTTTGAATGATAAAATTAATTTCTTTTTTTTTTAATTTTTGTAAGCAGAAGTAAAGTAATGTTTTGTGGTTTTGGGTTTTTTTAGGGTTTTTTCTGGGGGGGGGGGGTGTTTTGTTTTCTTTTAAATACAATTTCCATGATGTATTTCATTTTCTAAATCAAAAAATTTACAATAACATTATTGTAATGACTGTAGGAGAAAAAACTGATCCACTCTACTCCATAGATCACTGAAATAAAATTATCATCAAATGAAAATATTTACAGTTGTACACTCGGCACTGACCATGATGAATCTTTTGTCAGTATGGATTGACACGTGAACACAGGTGAGCACGTACTCACTTAATCTTACGCGCGTTCAGTTTACAATCGACTATTGAAAACAGACAACGACGAAGTTATGTATGGTAGTCTGCAAATTTGATTTCTCACCTCAATGCTCCTTGGTGAGTAAAATAAATGTACGTCACAATATATCGTATATATATATATACTATCGGCAAGCATAGTCTTGTGAGGGGGCAGGCTTGGTGTAGCGGTTAAGCGCTTGGTTTGCGGCGCCGACGATCCGGGTTCGATTCTTTCAAGCACTGTATGACACATGAATAATAGAGTTTTTGCAACACCCCCCCCCCCCCCCCCAACACACATTATCATTATATCACACATATAATGATTCTAATTTGTATAAGAAATTGGCAATAAACGTCCCCCCCTTTCCTTTCTACTAACACACACCCATTCTCATACTCACACACGCACATACACACGCATTTTAGAGTTTGTAGTGATTTCTTTAACTTAAGGTTGATTTCTAGGAAATTCTTTACAAAATTTTGTATGTTTTATTATTCAGTAAATGTATAAAATACTCTGAATTTAAAAAAAAAAATGTGGGAAATGGGGTGGATTGGGGGTGGTGTTAAAGAACCATGTATCCATGCATCCTAATTATTTGATCTCACGTTTAGCTCACTTGAGCTGAAAGCTCAAATGAGCTTTTCTAATAATCTGTGGGTCGTCTGTCCGTATGTCTGTAAACTTTTAACATTTCCAACCTCTTCTTTAGAACCGCCAGACGGATTTTGATGAAATTTGGTATGCATGAAGTACTATAGGTCCTCTACCAAGTTTATTATACCCCCGCTACAAAGTAGGGGGGTATACTAGAATCACAATGTCCGTCTGTCCGTCCGTTCGTCTGGTGATTAAGCTGACTGCTGGGCGGTCACAATGTTCCCAGCTGTAGAAAATACCTTTCACTGGGAATTGATGTTACCTGGGCAGTTAAATATATGCGTGATAGTTTTGCCAAGAGGGAGAGAGAGTGTCCATGTTCCTTGAAATCAGACGTGGTTCCGGCTTTGTATGACACGTCAGAGAAACTGTGCTTACTGTGGTGTTGTCTTTGATTAGACTTTTAGTCCCATTGGATGACACTTGCTTTGAAAACAAAATGTTCCAAGAGTTTTTATTTAACCGAGGCTGTTAAAGCCTCCAACACTATCTTGTTCGCCGTAATTTGTAAATAACCGTCAGTGGACACGTAAGAATTAGGAGGCAAAATTTTGATGGAACAAATACGGAGGCGAACTGTTGCCATACTGTAGTTTCGCTAACCATACCGTGAACCAAACCATGTCCTAAATACTGCAATATACTGTAAAACGGTATATAGTTTCACCCTTACTAAAATTAGGTCTCAGATACTATCATCTTTGAAAATCCTTTTCTCCAGAGCCACTGTGTGGATAATAAAACTAATGGCATCTGAGTGATCTACAGGGATGTATGTTTCAAGTTTTTTTCATTTCATTGAATCGGATAAATAATTTTTGATTTTTTTACATCTTTTTGGACTTAAAACACTTTCGTGCTAAATAGCATCGTTCTCGGCAATATTTTTATATGGTCGACTTTTGGTGCACTGAAATGCACATTTAGCCAGAATGATTTTTTGAAAGAATTTGGACAAAATTTTAATATTTGGAGTTTTAATATTTTTTTTAGATTTCAAAAAAGGTAGATAAGAAGGATATTTTTCCACATTTTAAGATTTCAGTATGGAAGGATAAATTTTTCTGACTCCGGCGTTTAAATGATCGTGTACATTTCTGTGCATACTTCAAATTAACTAATTATAAACTTTTCCACAAGCTATTGTAATAGGTTACCATTCAAATTTCCGACAGCTTCCAAATTTCCAAATTTATATTCATACAATTACAATTATATTCGTCATTGATTCTCGAATATTGATTTTGTTATCTACACAGCCCAACATGAGAGAAATGAGGAGATGCCCAGACGCCCAGGGCTCGTCTCTGCAATCTTGAATCGTCATGTGTTTGTACTTTGGTGCCCAGTATGAACACTTGGCGTGCAGGGATGTGCAGATGACGAAATGACAAGAAAGAATACATTCGGTCATTAGTAAGTATTAAGTTATGAATTTAATTTTATATACACATTTAGATTGTGGCGTTTTTATGCCACTCCAAGATTTTTGCAATTATATTTTGGTGGCATGTGCATGGCACATTTGTTTATTCTGCACGTATGGTCCTTTGAACCGCCAAAATCAGTTAAGGATTCCTACGTGCCAATGTATGTCATGAAATGGGACTTTAGAGTGTGACTCCATGTGTAATTCCAGGGACATGTACAGAAAGAGAACTGAAAAATTACATGAGAAATAGCCAGAATATTGTACAGTAATGGTTTTTTGAAAGAATTTTCACAACATTTCAATTTTTGGATTTCTAATGAAATTTTCAAGACAGCAAAAAAGGTAGATAAGGGGGTATTTTTCGTATTTTAAAAGTTTGCTGTGGAACAACTCAACAGATTTTGATGAAACTTACCATACAAGGAGTACTATAGGTCCTCTACCAAGTTTTTAGTTCATTCATCAAAATCCGTCGACAGGTGGCACTACCATGGCTTATAATAGAACGCAGTTGGAATCCCTCTTTGAAAATCTTCTTCGATCTCCAGCACCACTGTGTGAATAATAAAACTAATGGCATCTGAGTGATCTAGAAAAATGTACGTTTCAAGTTTGTTCATTTCATTGAAAACGGATTAATAGGTTTTGATGGGGTTTTTTTTATGTCTTTTTGGACTTCAACATTCTGATACTATTAAGCAGTTACCTAGCATGGCTTTCATTAATATTTCCCTATGGTTGACTTTAAATGTATTGAAATACTTGTTTTTGCCTCAATATATCCAATGATTATTAATGAATTATTTTTATATGCTCGCATAAAATATGGGTGTATTATACTATACCACTGTCTTTTCGTCTGTTCCCCCTATTTTCTCTTCACAACCCCTCCTAAACCCTTGGGGGATTTTGATGAAATGTTGCACAATGAAAGAACACCATACGAAGGTGCGCATGTTGGAAGGAAAAGGTTGTCAAAAACAAATTTGCAGAAGTTATAGCATTTGGACTTAGATTTTCTTACAATTTGAAATAGCGAATATTTTGTTCTAAACATGTTTTTCCTATTCCGAAGTGCAACCGAAACTCGTTTTTAAAGATAGTCATCATTAGATATTGATATCTTTTATGAAATAGAAGATTAAAAAACAAGAACTGATTCAAAACTTGTGATAAATGGGGATTAACTCAATCATCAGTTATGAGACTTGTGTTGAAAACAACATGACTCCCGCCAATACAAAGAATATATATTGTTTATTATAGTTATACCTAAGAAATTATTAGTCCATACTCCGCATTATTCTATAAAAAGCAATGTATCGAGACATTATATCATTGCATGAATATTTAGAATGAATGGCCATAAATATTTTATATTATAAAGATGAATTTTGGATTTTCCTTTTGTTAAATTTGAAGAAATTAAAGGCAATTATTTCTGAACTGAGCTTTATACAAAGAACGACAATTATGCATGCATTCTGATCTATTTTTCTACACCGGCTTTTAAATGATCGTGTACATTTCTGTGCATACTTCAAATTAACTAATCATAAACTTTTCCACAAGCTATTGTAGTAGGTTACCATTCAAATTTCCGACAGCTTCCAAATTTTCTTATCATTGTCGTGTCAAATTGATATTCATACAATTACAATTATATTCGTCATTGATTCTCGAATATTGATTTTGTTATCTACACAGCCCAACATGAGAGAAATGAGGAGATGCCCAGACGCCCAGGGCTCGTCTCTGCAATCTTGAATCGTCATTTGTGAGTGCTGTGGTGCCCAGTATGAACACTTGGCGTGCAGGGATGTGCAGAGGACGAAATGAGAAGAAATAATACATTTTGTCATTAGTAAGTATTGAGAGTTGAATTTCATTTTATATATATATTTCGATTGTGGCTTTTTATGCCACTCCAAGATTTTTGCACTTATATTTTGGTGGCATGTGAATGGCACATTTGTTTATCCTGCACGTATGGTCCTTTGAACCGCCAAAATCAGTTAAGGATTCTTACGTACCAATGTATGTCATTAAATGGGACTTTAGAGTGTGACTCCATGTGTAATTCCATGGACATATACAGAAAGAGAACTGAATAAATGACATGAGAAATATGCATCAAATGCATATTTTAGCCAGAATATAGTAAAGTAATGATTTTCTAAAGAATTTTGACAAGATTTTAATTTTTGGATTTCTAATGAATTTTTTTAAGATAGCAAAAAAGGTAGATAAGGGGGTATTTTTCGCATTTTGAAAGTTTGCTGTGGAACAACTCAACAGATTTTGATGAAACTTATTATACAAGAAGTACTATAGGTCCTCTACCAAGTTTTTTGTTCATTTCATCCAAATCCGTCGACAGGTGGCACTGTCATGGCTTATAATAGAACGCAGTTGGAATCCCTCTTTGAAAATCTTCTTCGATCTCCAGCACCACTGTGTGGATAATAAAACTAATGGCAATTCTGAGTTATCTAGAAGAATTTATGTTTCAAGTTTGTTCATTTCATTGAAAACGGATTAATAAGTTTTGATGTTTTTTATGTCTTTTTGGACTTTAACATTCTGATACTATTAAGCAGTTACCTAGCATGGCTTTCATTAATATTTCCCTAATGTTGACATTAAATGCATTCAAATGCTTGTTTTTGCCTGAATATATCCAATGATTATTAATGAATTATTTTTATATGCTCGCATAAAATATGGGTGTATTATGCTATACCACTGTCTTTTCGTCTGTTCCCCCTATTTTCTCTTCACAACCCCTCCTAAACCCTTGGGGTATTTTGATGAAACTTTGTACAATGAAAGAACACCATACGAAAATGCGCATGTTGGAAGGAAAATGCTGACCAAAACAAATTTGCAGAAATTATGGCATTTGGACTTACATTTTCTTACAATACATTGTAGCATTCACAGCTAAAATTTGAAATAGCAATTATTTTGTTCTAAGCATATTTTTCCTATTCCGAACCCGTTTTTAAAGATAGTCATCATTAGATATTGATATCTTTTATGAAATAGAGGATTAAAAAGAAGAACTGATTCAAAACTTGTGATAAAAGGGGATTAACTCAATCATCAGTTATGAGACTTGTTTTGAAAACAACATAACTCCCGCCAATACAAAGAAAGTATAATGTTTATTATAGTTATACCTAAGAAATTATTAGTCCATACTGCGTATCCTTCTATAAAAAGCAATGTATCGAGACATTGTATAATTGCATGAATATTTAGAATGAATGGCCATTAATATTCTACTTTATAAAGATGAATTTTGGATTTTCCTTTTGTTAAATTTGAAGAAATCAAATGCAATTATTTCCGAACTGAGCTTTATACAAAGAACGACAATTATGCATGCA
Source organism: Pteria penguin (assembly GCA_035048485.1). Taxonomy (NCBI): domain Eukaryota; kingdom Metazoa; phylum Mollusca; class Bivalvia; order Pterioida; family Pteriidae; genus Pteria; species Pteria penguin. The sequence continues at coordinate 26,937,896 of CM068589.1, read as the reverse complement.
TTCTGATCTATTTTTCTGACATAGGCTTTTAAAAGATCGTGTACATTTCTGTGCATACTTCAAATTAACTAATCATAAACTTTTCCACAAGCTATTGTAGTAGGTTACCATTCAAATTTCCGACAGCTTCCAAAGTTTCTTATCATTGTCGTGTCAGATTGATATTCATACAATTACAATTATATTCGTCATTGATTCTCGAATATTGATTTTGTTATCTACACAGCCCAGCATGAGGGAATGAGGAGATGCCCAGACGCCCAGGGCTCGTCTCTGCAATCTTGAATCGTCATTTGTGAGTGCTGTGGTGCCCAGTATGAACACTTTGCGTGCAGGGATGTGCAGAGGGCGAAATGAGAAGAAAAAACACATTTTGTCATTAGTAAGTATTGAGATTTGAATTTAATTTTATATATACATTTCGATTGTGGCTTTTTATGCCACTCCAAGATTTTTGCACTTAAATTTTAGTTAAGAATTTTTACGTGCCAATGTATGTCATGAAATGGGTCTTGAGAGTATGACTCCATGTGTAATTCCAGGGACATGTACAGAAAGAGAACTGAATAAATCACATGAGAAATATGGGAGAATAAGAATCAACCGGCAAAGTGTCTGACTCGTCGGCCTAAGTCAGTTGGTAAAATGCCTGACACGTCAATCCAACTCAATCGGTAAGATGCTTGACGGGTCGTCCTAACTCAATCGGTGAAATACCTGACACATCGACCTAACTCAATCAGTAAAGTGCCTGAATCATCGGTCGACCTCAATCAGTAAAGTGAGTGACTCGTCAACCTTACTCAAACGGTACAATGGCTGACAAATCGGTCGAACTCAATCAGTAAATGCCGGAATCGTCGGTCGAACTCATTAGGTAAAATACCTGACAAATCAGCCTAACTTAATCAGTAAAGTGCCTGACTCGTCGGCCTAACTCAATCAGTAAATTGATTTACCGGTCAGCTTAACTTAATTCGTACAGTGCTGAATCATCGGCTTACCTCAATCGGTAAACTGCCAGACTTCCCGGTTTAACTTAATCGGTAAAGTGCCTGACAAGTCGGCCTACTGCAATCGGTAAAACGACTGACTCGTTAGTCTAACTCAATCGGAAAAATGTTTGACGGCCCGATCTAAGTCAATTGGAAAAATGCCTGACGGGTCAGCCTAACTTAATTGGTACAGTACTGACTCGTCGGCCTACCTCCATCTGCAAAGTATCTGACTCGTCTGCCTAAGTCAGTCGGTAAAATGCCTGACGGGTCGGTCTTACCCAATCCGTAAAGTGACTGAATTGTCAGCCTAACTTAACTGGTAAAGTGATGACTCACCGGCTTAACTCAATCGATAAAGTACCTGACTCGTCCGCCTAAGTCAATCGGTAAAATGTCTGACGGGTCGGCCTTCCCAGTCGATAAAATGCCTGACAGGTTGGCCTTACCCAATCGGTAAAGTGACTGAGTCGTCAGCCTAACTCAATCGGTAAAGTAATTACTCAACGGCCTAACTCAATCGATAAAGTACCTGACTCGTCCGCCTAAGTCAATCGTTAAAATGCATGACAGATAATTAGCACTTAACACCTAACACTAATTAAGCTAAACTTCCTGACGTGTTGGCCTAAGTGAATCGGTAAAGTGTATGACTCATCTGCCAAAATCAATAGTTAAATTGCTGATTTGTCGGCCTAACTCCATCGGTAAATGCTGACTCGTCGGCCTTACGCAATCGACAAAATTCCTGACAGGTCGGCCTGCTTCAGTCCGCAAAGTGCCAAACTCGTCGGCCTAAATAAATCAGTAAAGTGCCTGACGGGTCTGCCTAATTCACTCGGTAATATGACTGACAAGTTGGCACAGCTGAATCAGTAAAGTGCTTGACTAGTCGGCCTAACTTAATCGGTAAAGTGCCTGACAGGTCAGCCTAACTTAGTCAGTAAAATGCCTGACGGGTCGAGCTACCAAAGTCGGTAATGTGCCCAGCTCGTCGGCCTAGCTCACTCAGTAACTTGCTGACTCGTCGGCCTAACTCGATCGGCAAAATTCCTGACAGGTCGGCCTGCATCAGTCCGCAAAGTGCCAGACTTGTCGGCCTAACTCAATCAGTAAAGTGCCTGAAGGGGCGGCCTAATTCAATCTGGAAAATGACTGACAGGTCGGCAAAATTCCATCAGTAGAGTGCTTGACGCGTCGGCCTAACGTAATCGGTAAAAAGCCTGACAGGCCAGCCTAACTTAGTCTGTAAAATGCCTGACGTGTCGAGCTACCTCAATCGGTAATGTGCCGGACTCGTCGGCCTAGCTCATTTTGACAGGCCAGCCTAATTAAATCAGTAAAATGCCTGACGAGTCGAGCTACTTCAATCAGTAACTCGTCCGCCTAAATCAATCGTTATTACTCAAATGGTAAAGTAACTGACGTCGGCCTAAAGTAATCGGTAAAGTGCCTGACAGGCCAGCCTAACTTAGTCCGTAAATAGCCTGACGGATCGAGCTACCGCAATCGGTAATGTGCCCGACTCGTCGGCCTAGTTCATTTTGACAGGTCAACCTAACTTAATTAGTAAAATGCCTGACGAGTAGAGCTACCTCAATTGGTAATGTGCCCGACTCATCGGCCTGGCTCATTTTGACAGGCCAAAATAACTTAATCAGAAAAATGCTTGACGAGTCGAGCTACCACAATCGGTAATGTGCCCGACTCGTCGGCCTAGCTCATTTTGACAGGTCAGCCTAACTTAGTCTGTAAAATGCCTGAAGAGTCGAGCTACCACAATTGGTAATGTGCCCGACTCGTCGGCCTAGCTCATTTTGACAGGCCAGCCTAATTAAATCAGTAAAATGCCTGACGAGTCGAGCTACCACAATCAGTAATGTGCCCGACTCGTCGGCCTAGCTCATTTTGACAGGCCAGCCTAACTTAATCAGTAAAATTCCTGACGTGTCGAGCTACCTCAATCGGTAATGTGCTCGACTTGATGGCCTAGCTCATTTTGACAGGCCAGCCTAACTTAATCAGTAAAATGCCTGACGAGTCGAGCTACCACAATCGGTAATGTGCCCGACTCGTCGGCCTAGCTCATTTTGACAGGCCTGTCTAACTTAATCAGTAAAATGCCTGACGAGTCGAGCTACCACAATTGGTAATATGCCCGACTCGTCGGCCTAGCTCATTTTGACAGGCCTGCCTAACTTAGTCAGTAAAATGCCTGACGAGTCGAGCTACCACAATTGGTAATATGCCCGACTCGTCGGCCTAGCTAATTTTGACAGGTCAGCCTAACTTAATCAGTAAAATGCCTGACGGGTCGTGCTACCTCAATCGGTAATGTGCTCGACTCGTTGGCCTAGCTCATTCAGTAAATCACTGACTCGTCAGTCTAACTCAAATGAGAAAGTGCCTTACTCTTCGGCCTAAATGATCGGTAAAGTGGTGACTCGCCGGACTAAATCAATCGGTAAAAAAATGATTCGTCGGCCTAAGTTAATCGGTAAAATGCCTGACGGGTCGGCCTCACTCAGTCGGAATAATTAATGACGTCTCGACCTAAGTTAATCGGTAAAATATCTGACGACCTACCTTAACTACTTATGTGCTGACTCGTCCGCCTAAATCAATCGTTATTACTCAAATGGTAAAGTAACTGACGTCGGCCTAACGTAATCTGTAAAGTGCCTGACAGGCCAGCCTAACTTAGTCAGTGAAATGCCTGACGAGTCGAGCTACCACAATCGGTAAAATGCCCGACCCGTCGGCTTGGCTAATTTTGACAGGTCAGCCTAACTTAGTCCGTAAAATGCCTGACTAGTCGAGCTACCTCAATCGGTAATGTGCCCGACTCGTCGGCCTAGCTCATATTGACAGGCCAACCTAACTTAATCAGTAAAATGCCTGACGAGTCGAGCTACCACAATCGGTAATGTGCCCCAGTCGTCGGCCTAACTTATTTTGACAGGCCTGCCTAACTTAGTCAGTATAATGCCTGACGAGTCGAGCTACCACAATCGGTAATGTGCCCGACTCGTCGGCCTGGCTCATTTTGACAGGTCAGCCTAACTTAGTCAGTAAAATGCCTGACGAGTCGAGCTACCTCAATCGGTAATGTGCCCGACTCGTCGGCCTGGCTCATTTTGACAGGCCTGCCTAACTTAGTCAGTAAAATGCCTGACGAGTCGAGCTACCACAATCGGTAATGTGCCCGACTCGTCGGCCTGGCTCATTTTGACAGGTCAGCCTAACTTAGTCCGTAAAATGCCTGACTAGTCGAGCTACCACAATTGGTAATGTGCCCGACTCCTCGGCCTAACTCATTTTGACAGGCCAACCTAACTTAATCAGTAAATCGCCTGACGAGTCGAGCTACCACAATCGGTAATGTGCCCGACTCGTCGGCCTAGCTCATTTTGACAGGTCAGCCTAACTTAGTCAGTAAAATGCCTGACGAGTCGAGCTACCACAATTGGTAATGTGCCCGACTCGTCGGCCTAGCTCATTTTGACAGGTCAGCCTAACTTAATCAGTAAAATGCCTGACGAGTCGAGCTACCACAATTGGTAATGTGCTCGACTCGTCGGCCTAGCTTATTTTGACAGGCCTGTCTAACTTAGTCAGTAAAATGCCTGACGAGACGAGCTACCACAATCAGTAATGTGCACGACTCTTCGGTCTAGCTTATTTTGACAGGTCAGCCTAATTTAATCAGTAAAATGCCTGACGGGTCGTGCTACCTCAATCGGTAATGTGCTCGACTCGTTGGCCTAGCTCATTCAGTAACTCACTGACTCGTCAGTCTAACTCAAATGAGAAAGTGCCTTACTCTTCGGCCTAAATGATCGGTAAAGTGGTGACTCGCCGGACTAAATCAATCGGTAAAAAAATGATTCGTCGGCCTAAGTTAATCGGTAAAATGCCTGACGGGTCGGCCTCACTCAGTCGGAATAATTAATGACGTCTCGACCTAGGTTAATCGGTAAAATATCTGACGACCTACCTTAACTACTTATGTGCTGACTCGTCCGCCTAAATCAATCGTTATTACTCAAATAGTAAAGTAACTGACGTCGGCCTAACGTAATCTGTAAAGTGCCTGACAGGCCAGCCTAACTTAGTCCGTAAAATGCCTGACGGGTCGAGCTACCTCAATCGGTAATGTGCCCGACTCGTCGGCCTAGCTCATTTTGACAGGTCAGCCTAACTTAATCAGTAAAATGCCTGACGACTCGAGCTACCTCAATCGGTAATGTGCCCGACTCTTCGGCCTAGCTCATTTTGACAGGCCAGCCTAACTTAATCAGTAAAATGCCTGACGAGTCGAGCTACCACAATCGGTAAAATGCCCGACTCGTCGGCCTAGCTCATTTTGACAGGTCAGCCTAACTTAGTCCGTAAAATGCCTGACTAGTCGAGCTACCTCAATTGGTAATGTGCCCGACTCGTCGGCCTAGCTCATTTTGACAGGCCAACCTAACTTAATCAGTAAAATGCCTGACGAGTCGAGCTACCACAATCGGTAATGTGCCCCAGTCGTCGGCCTAACTTATTTTGACAGGCCTGCCTAACTTAGTCAGTATAATGCCTGACGAGTCGAGCTACCACAATCGGTAATGTGCCCGACTCGTCGGCCTGGCTCATTTTGACAGGTCAACCTAACCTAGTCAGTAAAATGGCTGACGAGTCGTGCTACCTCAATCGGTAATGTGCCCGACTCGTCGGCCTGGCTCATTTTGACAGGCCTGCCTAACTTAGTCAGTAAAATGCCTGACGAGTCGAGCTACCACAATCGGTAATGTGCCCGACTCGTCGGCCTGGCTCATTTTGACAGGTCAGCCTAACTTAGTCCGTAAAATGCCTGACTAGTCGAGCTACCACAATTGGTAATGTGCCCGACTCCTCGGCCTAACTCATTTTGACAGGCCAACCTAACTTAATCAGTAAATCGCCTGACGAGTCGAGCTACCACAATCGGTAATGTGCCCGACTCGTCGGCCTAGCTCATTTTGACAGGTCAGCCTAACTTAGTCAGTAAAATGCCTGACGAGTCGAGCTACCACAATTGGTAATGTGCCCGACTCCTCGGCCTAACTCATTTTGACAGGCCAACCTAACTTAATCAGTAAATCGCCTGACGAGTCGAGCTACCACAATCGGTAATGTGCCCGACTCGTCGGCCTAGCTCATTTTGACAGGTCAGCCTAACTTAGTCAGTAAAATGCCTGACGAGTCGAGCTACCACAATTGGTAATGTGCCCGACTCGTCGGCCTAGCTCATTTTGACAGGTCAGCCTAACTTAATCAGTAAAATGCCTGACGAGTCGAGCTACCACAATTGGTAATGTGCACGACTCGTCGGCCTAGCTTATTTTGACAGGTCAGCCTAACATAATCAGTAAAATGCCTGACGAGTCGTGCTACCTCAATCGGTAATGTGCTCGACTCGTCGGCCTAGTTCATTCAGTAACTCACTGACTCTTCAGTCTAACTCAAATGGGAAAGTGCCTTACTCGTCGGCCTAAATGATCGGTAAAGTTGTGACTCGCCGGACTAAATCAATCGGTAAAAAAACTGAGTCGTCGGCCTAATTTAATTGGTAAAATGCCTGACGGGTCGGCCTCACTCAGTCGGAATAATTAATTACGTCTCGACAAAGGTTAATCGGTAAAATATCTGACGACCTACCTTAACTACTTATGTGCTGACTCGTCCGCCTAAATCAATCGTTATTACTCAAATAGTTAAGTGACTGACCTCGGCCTAACTCAGTTGATAAGATATCTGACTAGTCCGCCTAAGTCAATCGGTAAAATGCATGACAGATTGGCCTCACTCTATCGGTAAATGATGAGTCGCCGATATTACTCAATCGGTATAATGTCGACAGGTTGACTTTACTCAGTCGCTAAAATTCCCATCCGGTTGGCCTTACTCACTAAAATTCCTAACGGGTCGGCCTTACTCAATCGGTAAAGTGCTGACTCGCCGGCCTAACTCAGTTAGTAAGGTACTTGACTCGTTGGTGTAGGTAAAATGCCTTACAGGTTGGCCGTGCTCAATCGGTAAAATGTCTGACTCGTTTTACTCAATCGGTAAAATGATCACTTCCCGGCCTAAGTAAATCTATAAAGTGCCTGACTTGCCGGCCTAAATCCATCGGTAAAATGCCTGACGGGTCGGCCTAACTTAATCGGTAAAGTATCTGACTCGTCGGTCTACGTCAGTCGGTAAAATGCCTGACGGGTCGGCCTTACGCAGTAGATAAAATGCCTGACGGGTTGGCCTTACCCAATCGGTAAAGTGACTGACTCGTCAGCCTAACTCAATCGGTAAAGTGATGACTCATCAGTCTAACTCAATCCATAAAGTACCTGACTCGTCGGTCTAAGTCAGTTGGTAAAATGCCTGACGGGTCGGCCTTACCCAGTCGATAGAATGGCTGACGGGTTGGCCTTACCCAATCGGTAAAGTGACTGACTCGTCAGCCTAACTCAATCGGTAAAGTGATGACTCATCAGCCTAACTCAATCGATAAAGTACCTGACTCGTCGGTCTAAGTCAGTTAGTAAAATGCCTGACGGGTCGGCCTTACCCAGTCGATAGAATGGCTGACGGGTTGGCCTTACCCAATCGGTAAAGTGACTGACTCGTCAGCCTAACTCAATCGGTAAAGTGATGACTCATCGGCCTAACTCAGTCGATAAAGTACCTGACTCGTCGGCCTAAGTCAATCGGTAAAATGCATGACAGGTAATGAACACTTAACACCTAACACTAATTAAGTGAAAATTCCTGACGTGTTGGCCTAAGTGAACCGGTAAAGTGCATGACTCATCTGCCAAAATCAATAGTTAAATAGCTGACTTGTCAATCGACAAAATTCCTGACAGGTCGGCCTGCTTCAGTCCACAAAGCGCCAAACTCGTCGGCCTAAATAAATCAGTAAAATGCCTGACGGGGCGGCCTAATTCAATCGGAAAAATGACCGACAGGTTGGCATAGTTGAATAAGTAAAGTGCTTGACTAGTCGGCCTAAATTAATCGGTAAAGTGCCTGACATGCAGCCTAAATTAGTCAGTAAAGTGCCTGACGGGTCGAGCTGCCACAATCGGTAATGTGCCCGACTCGTCGGCCTAGCTTATTCAGTAACTTGCTGACTCGTCGGCCTAACTCAAATGGTAAAGAAACTAACTCGTCGGCCTAAGTCAATCGGCAAAATTCCTGACAGGTCGGCCTGCTTCAGTAGTCCGCAATGTGCCAGACTTGTCAGCCTAACTCAATCAGTAAAGTTCCTGACGGGGCGGCCTAATTCAATCTGGAAAATGACTGACAGGTTGGCATAACTCCATCAGTAAATTGTTTGACGTGTCGGCCTAACTTAATCGGTAAAGTGCATGACAGGTCAGCCTAACTTAGTCAGTAAAATGCCTGACGGGTCGAGCTCTCACAATCGGTAATGTGCCCGACTCGTCGGACTAGCTCATTCAGTAATTTGCTGACTCGTTGGCCTAACTCAAATGGTAAAGAAATTGACTCGTCGGTCTAACTCAATCGGTAAAATCCCTGACAGGTCGGTCTGCTTCATTCCACAAAGTGCCAGACTTCTCGGCCTAACTCGGTCAGTAAATTGCCTGGCTAGGCAGCCTAATTCAATCTGGAAAATGACTGACAGGTTGGCATACCTGAATAAGTAAAGTGCTTGACTAGTCGGCCTAACTTAATCGGTAAAGTGCCTGACAAGTCAGCCTAACTTAGTCAGTAAAGTGCCTGACGGGTCGAGCTACCTCAATCGGTAATGTGCCCGACTCGTCGGCCTGGCTCATTTTGACAGGTCAGTCTAACTTAGTCAGTAAAATGCCTGACGGGTCGAGCTACCTCAATCGGTAATGTGCCCGACTCGTCGGCCTAGCTCATTTTGACAGGTCAGCCTACCTTAGTCAGTAAAATGCCTGACGGGTCGAGCTACCTCAATCGGTAATGTGCCCGACTCGTTGGCCTAGCTCATTCAGTAACTTACTGACTCGTCAGTCTAACTCAAACAGGAAAGTGCCTTACTCGTTGGCCTAATTGATCGGTAAAACACCGAGTCTAAGTCAGTCGGTAAAATGTCTGATGGGTCGGCCTCACTCAATCGGAAAAATGAATGACGTCTCGACGTAGTTCAATAGGTAATATATCTGACGACCTACCTTAACTACTTATCTGCTGACTCGTCTGCCTTAATCAATCTTTATTACTCAAATGGTAAAGTGACTGACGTCGGCCTAACTGAGTCGATAAAGTATCTGACTTGTCGGCTGAAGTTAATCAGTAAAATGCATGACAGATAATGAACACTTAACATCTAACACTAATTAAGGACAGATCCCGGTTATTCAATTTTCAGATATCTTTCTATCAATTTTAAGGTGCTGTATTAAACTTGAGCATTACTGAGTTTCATTGCAACCTTTGATATGGCTAGCAATAAATATTTTGAGATTTTCCAACTTCCTGATTTGACAGAACATGGAATTTCTTCATTGCCTCATATACGCAGAAATTCACAATTTACAATAAAAAATTGTTCTAGCAGATATTTTCTGTTCAGAATTCAAATACAAGATCTCTGAAATACATATTTCTAAATAAAGATAGGAACTTGGCACCTTTCCCTTGTACCGTGCATGTACCGTGGACATTGGATTTGGGCGTGTAAAGCCGCGGACACGCGTGGACACTGTCCCTGTATATCGGCCATATTGACCGCGTATATAGGTGGTCATTTACCTGTGTCCGCGCCGTCAGACGGTCAAACGTGGACACGAAATATGTCCCGGTAAATGGGTATGATAGTGCTAAAAAGGCAGCGATCTTATGATGATGCGTATTGTGTTTGTTCAGTGAAGCATGAAAAATAACGAAATTAGACTTAAAGATATCTTGATTAATAATCATTTAACATCTTTTTTTAAAAATCTCCTCTGCTTGATTACACAATGAACGTTTGAAATGTATCTTAAGGTATTCTGCTGTTCTAAATATTTTTAAAACTAGAACGCATTTTTTATATAAAAATTGAAAATATAGTGCGCACCTGGAGCACGGACGTATATGTTTTAGATATATACGTCCCTGTTTGGACGTATAACTACGTTCTTTATACCCGTATATCTACTTGTCGTAAAAGTGCATCAATGGTATTTGAATGAAATCGGTAAAGACAAGCTGATTGGTTATTGTACAGATACGTGTATAAGTGTGATTTAAAAGAGAAAACTGAAGACATCTGACAAAGCTGTATGACAAAAGTCACCAAGGACATGCACACAAAAAAATGATTTATTATTCCGAGAGTGTGCCGAGTTTCTTTGTAATACCTATTTCGGACTCTTAATTAAAGAAGGCAATGATCCGAATTGAAGAGCGCAATTACTACTTGTGGGGTCAGTTCAGTAAAGCCGACTTTAAAATCAAATAAATTCATATTATATGTGATATGATATTCATTATTGATTGCTCTGATAAACATATTCAGATTTTGAAATATTACATGCGATTACGATGAAATACACGATTGATTAATTCTGGTAAATATTAATACATATGGACACTGATCTTCATTCTATTTTATTCATTATTATTTTCTTTGGTCGGGTTTCTTCTTTTTTATGTGTTCTTTTATCTTCCTGGTGAAGTGCAGGCAAACTTTTGAAAAATATTTATAATCTCAGAACAAAAGACAAAGCATGCGCACTGGAGTCGCAAGGGAAACTAGAGTGTCGGTCGTTTTCTTACCTAAACAGGAAAGAAAATTATCTTTCAGAAACACCCCCCCCCCCCTCCCTTTAAATTTCTTAGCTTCTTACATATTCCTGCCAGATATAGGGCCGTATGTATCTTATGATTTCATCGGATACGATCGTCTAATTCCGTGTATTAATCAGTGTCATAAGTCAAACACTTATTCGCTACCAGGATGAAGTAGAACAATAGACTTCACACAACACGCGTGCTCCAGTCGTAAGGTTACCTGGACTAAGTGCCGTTTGACCTAAACAGAGAGGACCCCCCCCCCCCTTTTTTTTTTTATTGTTTTGTCTCGTTACATATTCTTGCCCAATACGATCGTATCTATTTTTTTTTTATTAATTTCACGGATACGATCATGCAATTATATATAAAAGATGATGACCCGACTGAACACTGAACCTTGCATGTTTTACATTAATACATACACAAATATATATTTTGGTTGTATTGAAAAAGTTTAAAATACGTTTGCAAACGATATCTCGTGCACAGCAGAGAGAGAGAGAGAGAGAGAAGAGGGAGGGGGGGGGGGGTTGACATGTCGTTAATTTAACTCGGTCGTTAGGTGGCGTCGATCTTTCACTTAAATTTTTTGCCCTGTAGGCTTACAGCACAATGCTTAGACTTGCAATAGGAAAATCGCCCATTGTATTGGCGAATAAGATATTTGACTGAAACATCGTACGATTCTCCATACTCAACAAGTACAAATAAAAGAAAGGGGGGGGGGTTATTCATTTTTGGGTTTTCTCCCTTTGCCGGAGATATGGTTCTTAGATTTTGCTGTTGAGGGGGAGTAATAAATCACAAGAAATCTGATAATAATTAATTTTCAAATATAAAATAGTAATGCTAGTACACAATTTATTAATACACACCCATATCTCGCTCTTTAAGAGTTACCGGTACTTGAAAGAAGTCTTTAGCGACACTTAATTGTAAAAACATACTTTAACAGGTATTTTATAATGATTTTAATTAACCTTTCATGCAATGATTAAGGTCATTACTTTTGCTTAAAATAGTTAAATACTTAATCAGAACACAAAAGAATTTCTTTGAAATTTTTTACGCGGAAATAAATAATCACGTAGTCAACAAATATTAAACAGTATTTCAATTTATTATGAATATTATGAACCTTTATTCAAATGATAACATTATTTGATAAAGATCGGTAGATTGGTTTTATTTGATAAGGCATTTATATTTTTAAAACCACATTTATTTGTCCTTAATATTGCCATCATGCATTATTATAAATGAATTACTTTGAATATAATAAGAGTGTAAATCGTGTGAGCAATTTGCATTTCTTTAACTTCAGATAGATTCTTCTAAATTCGTCTGTTAAATGAAGAATTACATGCATGTGGAAAAAACTTAACAGGCAAACATGTTACTTTTTCGGTTGACTGAACAAATACAATAAAACAACTCAAACAACGTAAAGGCTATTATCAGTGCCGTATGTAGTTCAACTCTGAAACCGGTCTTGTCTCAATCTGAAGCTACAGTTGTATCTACTGGCGTGGTCATTGAAAAACGGTCATTTTTTTTCTTTCCTTTTGTATTATTTAACGAAATATTTCAGGATACATTTGCAAAATACCGGCCCATCTATGTAATATCCCTTACGTCAAGTGGGGGACAGGTTAATTAAAAGGTGTGAAAACCTTGTCCGTTTTGACCACCAGAGGACAAATACAGGTAAAAGGTGTGAAAAACTTGTCCGTTTTTGACCTCGCGAGGACAAGTACAGGTAGATGGCAAATTGTATTAGAAAGCATTAACGTGGACAGAAAAGTGACCTCGCGAGGTGTCCACGGAGGACAGACGTGGACAGCCCACCGTGGCAACGAGGATTTTCCAACTTCCACGCTACATGTACGGTACCTTTTATGAAATTGGCACTGGGAAAGTGCATTTATTCTGTAAACCATCAATAAGAGTTATTTCTCTTGATGATATGGTCTTGCCATCACAACGCTCATTACCTACAATATGCACTGCAGTCTTTGCAAAAACGCATAAAAGCGTATGCATAAAGAATAAAAAATACCTATTAAGCAATTCCCAGAAAATGATTGGAAATATTTGCCTCACTGGGAATATATTGTCGAATACGGTATATCATAATACATGCAGGTTTTGCAGTAGACTCTTTGACAATTTTCCTGTAATAATGACTGTATCTAATTGACATTGCTTTCATGTCATAGAATGCAAATTATTATAATCATTGGTAAACTAGGGCTGGAACGGTTCAGGAATTACACGGTTCGGTTCGATTTCGATTCACACACCCTCGATTCGATTTTTTTCGAATCGGTTCACTTTGTATCAAATACTAAGAAATAGAAAGATGCATATATTACCTTTACTTAAGGTTTAACAAAAAATTAAAGCAAAACAATGCAATGAATGCAAAACATGACTAGATCCAGGTTACAGTGACTAGATTAAAGTTCAGTGGTGTCAGTATACTCTCAATTCTGTTAGATTTTGTAGTTCTTTTTAAGAAATATCAGCATATCTACTTGATCAGCAGACCGACATGACCTTTGTGCCGTAACAACATCGCCTGCAGTGGAGAAAATACGCTCACTTGCAACAGAAGTTGCAGGAATGCACAGGTATGTTTTAGCAAGTTTTGAAAGTATTTGATATTTCTCCTGGTTGGACTTCCATCATGCGAGTGGATCCGAGTCGAGTGATATGTTTCCTTCTGATTTGTAACATACAAGTTCTTGGTCAACTCTCACTTCAACAGATTTTGCAGGATCAACTTTTGTCACAAACACTTCTCCGAACAGATCAGAAATGGCAGACTTCTTCTTTTTTGCAGGTGTCACTGTTTGCTCAGAGACGGAATCGTCCACTATTGGCGGTGTTGGCTGCCTATCTGTACTGGCACCAGATGAGCTTGTAGAAGGCTCTGCAGGACCATCAGTAGACTCGGTAGGCTGGTTCCCTGGCAACTGAGGCAGTGGTGGGTCTAATTCCCTGTCTTCAGGTTCCACCTTCACTTTGACAGGCTGCAGAAAAAAATCAACATTACACTGTACAGCTATACCTTTATTTGTGAAAGTTTATAATACCTTAATTGATTTTTAGTTATCCAGATCAGATAATTATATTTTAAATTAACATACTTGTACAATACACATGTTTATGTGCACCTTTAAATTTTAAATATTTTTTCTTGTATGCCTTTTATCACTTGTTATACTTCCTATGTGTTTTTACTTACCTCAAGGCTGACTGAGGCTGCTTTTAATTTCAAGGATGAGAACACATCGAGACGCTCTCTGTCATCTATGTATGGCATGGTCTTAAAACGAGGGTCGAGGCAGGAACTCTCAAGAAGGAACTGCAGTGTGCTCTGTTCAGTGTATCTAAATAACATATTAAAGCAGAATTAAAATGTTGCATTAAATAATAAATAATGAAATGTTGATGAAATGATTGATATTAAATGAAATGTTTTATGCTTGATGTCAATTTGATGATTGTTTAATGGGATTACATATGAATTATTTGATACACCAAATGTACCATGGTAATCTGATGCTATAGAAATCAAAGTAGTGCATTAAAAATTTAAAATAACTATTATGGGCTATATTTGTCATGGAAGGAAGTTGAAATATGGAAAATCAAAGCATTTGATTATACCTTGGCTTTAGGTCTTTGATGATTGCTTCCTTCACAGATCTGACCAAGTTACTATCATCTTCTTTCACACTTAATTGTCTCAGCATCATCTCCTTAAGAGGGTGGATGAGGGATACTGTTGGTGACCTCTCACTACACAGCAGTGTCGTAGCCGTTTTCATAGGTTCAAGTATTTTGACAATTGCTTCTGCATTTGCCATATCGTCGTCGGTGAGCGTGTAGACATCCCTAGCGTTTTTCTTGAGATCTTTCATTTGCAGAGTAGCTTCGATCGCAGTATTTTGTTCTATAAATCTGGTAATCATATCAAAGGTTGAGTTCCAACGTGTAGGCACATCCTGAATAAGCTTGTGTTGGGGCAGTTCTAAGATGACCTGCTTGTTTTGTAGTATCGCCATTGCAGTTGTGCTCTTATGAAAAAAATGTTACTACTCTTCTAATCCGTCCCAAAAACCGATCCATTTGTGAAACCTGAAGCCCACGCTGAGTAGCCAGATTAAGTGTATGTGCAACACATCTTACATGGGGATCGAAGCCTGCGATCTTTCCAGCATTCATGATATTGGATGCATTGTCAGTGGTTAAGGAGGGCATCTTGTTGTCACGTTTTAAGTCCCATTCACTTACAGTTTTCAGTAGCATTTCTGACAAATTTTCTCCTGTATGGGACTCCGCCATATTCCGTGTCTGAAGTACATAAGATGTTACTTCCCAATCCTGCAAAAAGTGGGCAGTTACGGTGTTAAAAGACTGGGTAGCTCGTGAAGTCCATGAGTCAGTAGTGAGAGCCAGGAAGGGTGCTTGCTTCAAATTTGCAACAATTTTAGCCCGAGTTTCCTCATAAAGTTTGGGAATGACATTGTCTGAAAAATGCTTTCGACTGGGAATTTTGTAACGTGGTTCAAGTTCTCTTACCATCGCTTTAAATCCCTCATTATCTACAACACTGTAAGGTCTCATGTCCTTGGCCAAGAAAACAGCAATTGATCTGGTTATATTGATATGTCGAGGGGAGGACGTTGGGAAAACAGACATTTTTGCAAAAGCATCAGAAAGTTTAAGTTGCCCAGCTTGCCCTGTAGTTTTTTTGGTAGATACTTCGCTCGATTTGATCACGGTCGCTAGGGACGCCGCCGACGAAACGGACACATTATGTTTACGTTTTAGGTGGGTGCTCATTGAGCTTGTCGACCCTGTTTTATAGACGAAGGTGGTCGAACAAATATTGCACTGTTGTTGTTTTATCAACTTTTCCGTCTTTTAAAAGGAATTCAAAGTAATCCCATACTTGGGAATGTTTTCCCCTCGCTGCAACACCGGCGGCCATTGTTTAGGATAAGTGAATGCGCAATGTAAGAGTACGATCCCGAACCGAACCGATTTCCGGAATTCCTGAATCGAAAACCGAATCGACCAAAGTGAACCTCGAAGCACCGATATTTTCGAAGCACCGCGCAGCCCTATGGTAAACACCGTCATTTTTGAAAAGAGGTCCTGGACAAGGGAGGGGGGGGGGTCATGCAAGTATACCTTTCCGAAAACATATATCACAAAATTACCTTCTTCACATTCCATTTGAATAGGGGTTTCAATTCATTCATTTCCTTTACTTGGAGAATTATAATGACTACTCAGGTTATGAATCATGATTTATATGAGCATTGAAGTGTGACTAAAAATGGTGTTATTATGCCTTTTGCCGCGGGCAAAGAAAAGTACGGAGTCAAAACATAACTTCTGCCGGTTATCGTACACGGACGGGGTGGAACTCCTCAACGCGGAGATATAAAAATTTGGCTCCCAACTCTGTCCTTAAGTTAACATTCCTGACGTGTTGGCCTGAGTGAACCTGTAAAGTGCATGACTCATCAGCCAAAATCAATTGTTAATTGCTGACTTGTCGGCCTAACTCCATCGGTAAATGCTGACGCGTTGGCCCAACTCAATCGACAAAATTTCTGACAGGTCAGCCTGCTTCAGTCCGCAAACTGCCAAACTAGTCGGCCTAAATAAATAAGTAAAGAGCGTGACGGGTCGACCTAATTCAATCGGGAAAATGACTGACAGGATGGCATAGCTAAATCCGTAAAGTGCTTGACTAGTCGGCCTAACTTAATTGGTAAAATTCATGATAGGTCGGCCTGCTTCAGTCTGCAAAGTGCCAGACTTGTCGCTCTAACTCAATCAGTAAAGTACCTGACAGGTCAGCCTAATTCATTCGGGAAAATGACTGACAGGTTGGCATTACTGAATTAGTAAAGTGCTTGACTAGTCGGCCTAACTTAATAGGTAAAGCCTGACAGGTCAGCCTAACTTAATCAGTAAAATACCTGACGGGTCGAGCTACCACAATCGGTAATGTACCCGACTCGTCGGCCTAGCTCATACAGTAACTTGCTAACTCGTCGGCCTAACTCAAATGGTAAAGTGCCTTATTGATCGGTAAAGTGATGACTCCCCGGCCGAAATCAGTCGTTAAAGAAACTGACTCGTCTGCCTTAGTCAATCGGCAAAATTCCTGACAGGTCGGCCTGCTTCAGTCCGCAAAGTGCCAGACTCGTCGTCCTAACTCAATCTGTAAAGTGCCTGACGGGGCGACCTAATTCAATCTGGAAAATGACTGACAGGTCGGTATAACTCCATCAGTAAAGTGATTGACGCATCGGCCTAACTTAATCGGTAAAGTACCTGACAGGTCAGCCTAACATAGCCAATAAAATGCCTGACGGGTCGAGCTACCACAATGGGTAATGTGCTCGACTCGTCGGCCTAGCTCATTCAGTAACTTGTTGACTCGTCGGCCTAACTCAAATGGTAAAGAAACTGACTCGTCGGCCTAATTCAATCGGCAAAATTCCTGACAGGTAGGCCTGCTTCAGTCCGGAAAGTGCCAAGTGATGCAATGATATATCGAAATACGGTATACCGCGGTAGTTGGCTTACGGTTCGGTACACGGTACACCTATCATCGTATCACGGTATCCGTTATTTCAAAATCCAAAAAAGTTCGTTTTGTTTTCTTTTTTTTTAATTTAGTCTTTTAGCAAAGTCATCAAAACGCTTTTGTCAATGAAAACGAATTCTAAGCCTTCAAACTATCAAACTACATTGAATCATGGCATCGTTTGCACTGACAGAGAGAGAAATAACATTAAAATCACCTCCAGCAAGATTCAAATCCAAGATATGGCAACACATTGGATTTAAATCAGATCCGGAACATGCATTAATAACAACCTGCAAATATTGCTTTACTGATATATCGTACAAAAGCGGAAATACTTCTTATATGGCTCACTTAGTCACTACATGCGATAGCATTATGCATCTATAGATATCTCGGATGTCCAAAGAACAAAAAGCTATCGAAATGAACCTTTCATAAACATTAACTCTAATCCTCTAGAGTGGTGGAAAACAAGAGAAACTAGATATCCGATGCTTTGTACGGTTATCCGAAGATATCTGTGCATTCAGGGAACTTGTGTCCCCAGTGAAAGTTTTCTTTACTGCTGGGGACATTGTCACAGCACAGAGGTCTTTGCTTAACCCAGATCATGTACAAAAACTCATTTTATTGGGGAAAAAACATGTAGTTACAAGCAATAATTACCTTGTTTTGTGAATGTTTACATATATTGAATTTTGAACATATTTGGCTGCGTTTTTTGTTTTTAATCGCTTTGATTTATCAAAATGGTGTATCGTGATACGTATCGTGTCATGAAGTTGTATATCGTTGCATCACTAAAAGTGCCAGACTTGTCGGCCTAATTCAGTCAGTAAAGTGCCTGACGGGGCGGCCTAATTCAATCTGGAAAATGACTGAGAGATCGGCATAACTCCATCAGTAAAATGCTTGACGCTTCGGCCTAACGTAATCGGTATAGTGCCTGACAGGTCAGCCTAACTTAGTCAGTAAAATGCCTGACGGTTCGAGCTACCACAATCGGTAATGTACCCGACTGGTCGGCCTAGCTCATTTTGACAGGTCAGCCTAATTTAGTCAGTAAAATGCCTGACGGGTCGAGCTACCTCAATCGGTAATGTGCCCGACTCGTCAGCCTAGCTCATTCAGTAATTTACTGACTCGTCAGTCTAACTCAGATGGGAAAGTGCCTTACTCGTCGGCCTAATTGATCGGTAAAGTGATGGCTCGCCGGCCTAAATCAATCGGTAGAGATACTGACTCATCGGCCTAAGTCAATCAGTAAAATGCCTGTCAGGTTGGTCAAACTCAATCTGTAAATTGCCTGATCCCTCGGCCTAAGTCATTCCGTAAAATGGCTGACGAGTGGGCCAAACCGGTAAAATGCCAGACGTGTCGGCCTACCTCAATCGGTAAAATACCTGACGGGTCGGCCTAACTCAATCGGAATAATGAATGACGTCTCGACCTAGGTCAATCGGTAAAATATCTGACGACCTACCTTAACTACTTATGTGCTGACTCGTCCGATGGTTGATTGGTGTTTTACGTCGCTTTCAACAATATTTCAGTTATATCGCGACATGGAAGCAGGAGGTTACCAACATCTTAAACATAGTGGCGCAACCCGGGAATCGAACCCGGATCGTCGGCGCCGCAAGTCAAGCGCTTAACCACTACACCAAGCCTGCCCCTCTGACTCGTCCGTCTAAATCAATTGTTTAAATGCTGACTCGTCGGCCTAACTCAATCCGAAAAAATGCCTGACGGGTCGTCCTAATTCAATCGGAAAATGCCTGACAGGTCAGCCTAACTAATTCAGTAAATCGCCTGACGGGTCGAGCTACCTCAATTGGTAATGTGCCCGACTTGTCGGCCAAGCTCAGTTAGTAAATCGCTGCCTCGTAGGCCTAACTGAAATGGTAAAGTGACTAACTCGTCGGTCTGAGTGAATCCGTAAAATTCCTGACGGTAGACGTAACTCAATCGTTAAACCGCCGGACTCGTGGCCTAAATCAATCGGTACAATGCCTGACGGGTCGGCCTAACTTAATCGATAAAGTGCATGGCCCGTCGGCTTATGTCATTCGGTAAAATGCCTGACAGGTTGACCTCACTCAATCGTTAAAGTGACGGACTTTTCGTCCTAAGTCAATCGGTAAAATGCATGACAGATTGGCTTCATTCAATCGGTAAACTGATGAGTCGACGGTATTACTCCTTCGATATAATGCCTGACGGGTTGACCTTACTCAATTGCTAAAAATTACTAACGGGTCGGCCTTACTCAATCGGTAAAATTCGTGAATGGTCAACTTAAGTCAATCGGTTAAATGCTCAGTTTTCCGCCTAACATCACCGAAATCAGTCGGTAAAGAAACTGACTAGTCGGCCTAAGTCAATCGGCAAACTTACTGACAGGTGGGCCTGCTTCAGTCCGCAAAGTGCCAGACTCGTCGGCCTAACTCAATCAATAAAGTGCCTCGCGGGGCGGCCTAATTCAATCTGGAAAATGACTGACAGGTCGGTATAACTCCATCAGTAAAGTGCTTGACGCGTCGGTCAAACGTAATAACTAAAGTGCCTGACAGGTCAGCCTAACTTAGTCAGTAAAATGCCTGACAGGTCGAGCTACGTCAATCGGTAATGTGCCCGACTCGTCGGCCTAGCTCATTTTCACAGGTCAGCCTAACTTAGTCAGTAAAGTGCCTGAGGGGTCGAGCTACCTCAATCGGTAAAATGCCCGACTCGTTGGCCTAGCTCATTCAGTAACTTACTGACTCGTCAGTCTAACTCAAATGGGAAAGTGCTATATTCGTCGGCCTAATTGATCAGTAAAGTGGTGACTCTCCGGCCTAAGTCAATCGATTAGATGGCTGACAGGTTGGCCTAACTCAATTTGTTAACTGCCTGATCCCTCGGCCTAAGTCAACTCGTAAAATGGCTGACGAGTGGGCTGAACTTAATCGGAAATATGGCTGATGAGTGGGCCTACCTCAATCGGTAAAATGCCTGACGGGTCGACCTTACTCAATCGGAATAATGAATGACGTCTCGACCTAGGTCAATCGGTAAATACCAGACGACCTATCTTAACTGCTAAAGTGCTGACTCGTCCGCCTAAATCAATCATTATTACTCAAATGGTAAAGTGACTGACGTCGGCCGAACTCAATTAACACTTAACACCTAACATTAATTCAGTTAAAATTCCTGACATGTTGGCCTAAGTGAACCGGTGAGGTGCATGACTCATCTGCAAAAATCTATAGTTAAATTGCTGACTTGTCGGCTTAACTCCATCGGTAAATG
Source organism: Pteria penguin (assembly GCA_035048485.1). NCBI lineage: Eukaryota > Metazoa > Mollusca > Bivalvia > Pterioida > Pteriidae > Pteria > Pteria penguin. Next base: position 26,917,193 of record CM068589.1, on the reverse strand, counting down.
CTGACTCGTTGGCCTTACTCAATCAACAATATTCCTGACAGGTCGGTCTGCTTCAGTCCGCAAAGTGCCAAACTCGTCGGCCTAAATAAATCAGTAAAGTGCCTGACGGGTCGGCCTAATTCAATCGGGAAAATGACTGACAGTTTGGCATTACTGAATCAGTAAAGTGCTTGACTAGTCGGCCTAACTTAATCGGTAAAGTGCTTGACAGGTCAGCCTAACTTAGTCAGTAAAATGCCTGACGGGACGAGCTACCACTATCGGTTATGTGCCCGACTCGTTGGCAAAGCTGATTCAGTAACTTACTGACTCGTCGGCTTAACTCAAATGGTGAAGAAACTGACTCGTCGGCCTAACTCAATCGGCAAAATTCCTGACAGGTCGACCTGCTTCAGTCCGCAAATTGCCAGACTAGTTGGCCTAACTTATTCAGTAAAGTGCCTGACGAAGCGGCCTAATTCAATCTGGAAAATGACTGACAGGTCGGCATAACTCCATCAGTAAAGTGCTTGACGCGACGGCCTAACGTAATCGGTAAAGTGCCTGACAGGTCAGCGTAAAATGCCTGACGGGTCGAGCTACCTCAATCGGTAATGTGCCCGACTCGTTGGCATAGCTGATTCAGTAACTTGCTTACTCGTCGGCCTAACTCAAATGGGAAAGTACCTGACTCTTCGGCCTAATTGATAGGTAAAGTGGTGACCCGCCGGCCTAAATCAATTAGCAAAAAAACTGACTCGTCGGCCTAAGCCAATCACTAAAATGCCTGTCAGATTGGTCAAACTCAATATGTAACGTTCCTGATCCCTCGGCCGAAGTCATCTCGTAAAATGGCTGACGAGTGGGCCAAACTCAATCGGTAAAATGCCAGACGTGTCGGCCTACCTCAATCGGTAAAATACCTGACGGGTCGGCCTAACTCAATCGCAATAATGAATGACGTCTCGACCTAGATAAATCGGTAAAATATCTGACGCCTTGCCTTAACTACTTATGTGCTGACTCGTCCGCCTAAATCAATTGTTTAAATGCTGTTTCGTCTGCCTAACTCAATCCAAAAAATGTCTGACGGGTCGGCCTAATTCAATCGGAAAATGCTTGACAGGTCAGCCTAACTTAATCAGTAAAATGCCTGACGGGTCGAGCTACCTCAATTGGTAATGTGCCCGACTCCTCGGCCAAGCTCAATTAGTAAATTGCTGACTCGTCGGCCTTACTTAAATGGTAAAGTGACTGACTCGTCGGCCTGAGTGAATCCGTAAAATTCCTGACGGGTAGACGTAACTCAATCGTTAAACCGCCGGGCTCGTTTCCTAAATCAATCGGTTAAATGCCTGACGGGTGGGCCTAATTTAATCGATAAAGTGCATGGTCCGTCGGCTTATGTCATTCGGTAAAATGCCTGACAGGTTGACCTCACTCAATCGTTAAAGTGACGGATTTGTCAGCTTAACTCAATCGATAAAGTAATGACTCACCGGCCTAACTCAATCGATAAAGTACCTGACTCGTCCGCCTAAGTCAATTGGTAAAATGCATGACAGATTGGCCTCACTCAATCGGTAAACTGATGAATCGACGGTATTACTCAATCGGTATAATGTCGACGGGCTGACCTTACTCAATCGCTACAATTCCTAATGGGTCGGCCTTACTCAATCGGTAAAGTGTTGACCCGCCGGTCTAAATGAATCGCTAAAATTCCTGAAGAGTCAACTTAAGTCAATCGGCAAACTGCCTGACTTGTCGACCTAACTCAATCGGTAAAATGCTAACACAAACGGGAAATTGACTGACCCGTCGGCTTTAGTCAATCGGTAAAATGGCTGACGGTTCAGTTTAACGCAATCGGTAAATTGTCTGATTCGTCGGCGTCACTCAATCGGTAAATAAGGCTCGTAGCTGCACCACGTCGTAGCATATTCTACGAGAACGATTGAATATAAACCCCAAATCATGATGCCCAGCCTTGAAAAACGTATGTAGCGTTATTGGGCCTTGATGTCCGCAAAAGGCTATGTATAAATTTTGCGGTTCACGCATGCGGTGTTGACGTTATTTCCACGTTTAACGGCATTATCAATGAAATCTAGCAAAATGCACCGTTGTCCAAGAAAATGATGCAATATAAAAGCGTATCGGTAGCTTAGAACGGCAAGGAAATGGTATAGCCTTCTTGGGATTCGATCCCGGCACAAACTCATATAAGAAAACCCAGGCTCAAACTTGCGGTTTTGAAGTTGTTTCAAACTTTGACGGTAAATAAGGCTCGTAGCTGCACCACGTCGTAGCATATTCTACATGAACGATCGAATATAAACCCCAAACCATGATGCCCAGCCTTGAAAGACGAATGTAGCGTTATTGGGCCTTCATGTCCGTAAAAGTCTATATATGAATTTTGCGGTTCACGAATGCGGTGTTGACGTTATTTCCACGTTTAACGGCATTATCAATAAAAACTAGCAAAATGCACCGTTGTCCAAGGAAATGATGCAATATAAAAGCGTAACGGTAGCTTAGAACGGCATGGAAATGGTATAAACTTCTTGGGATTCGATCCCCGCACAAACTCACATAAGAAAACCCAGGCTCAAACTTGCGGTTTTGAAGTTATTTCAAACTTTAACGGTAAATAAGGCTCGTAGCTGCACCACGTCGTAGCATATTCTACGAGAACGATCGAATATAAACCCCAAACCATGATGCCCAGCCTTGAAAAACGAATGTAGCGTTATTGGGCCTTGATGTGCGCAAAAGGCTATGTATAAATTTTGCGGTTCACGCATGCGGTGTTGACGTTATTTCCACGTTTAACGGCATTATCAATGAAATCTAGCAAAATGCACGGTGTCCAAGGAAATCATGCAATATAAAAGCGTAACGGTAGCTTAGAACGGCATGGAAATGGTATAGCCTTCTTGGGATTCGATCCCCGCACAAACTCACATAAGAAAACCCAGGCTCAAACTTGCGGTTTTGAAGTTGTTTCAAACTTTGACGGTAAATAAGGCTCGTAGCTGCTCCACGTCGTAGCATATTCTACGAGAACGATCGAATATAAACCCCAAACCATGATGCCCAACCTTGAGAGACGAATGTAGCGTTATTGGGCCTTGATGTCCGCAAAAGGCTATATGTGAATTTTGCGGTTTTGAAGTTGTTTCAAACTTTAACGGTAAATAAGGCTCGTAGCTGCACCACGTCGTAGCATATTCTACATGAACGATCGAATATAAACCCCAAACCATGATGCCCAGCCTTGAAAGACGAATGTAGCGTTATTGGGCCTTGATGTCCGCAAAAGGCTATATATGAATTTTGCGGTTCACGCATGCGGTGTTGACGTTATTTCCACGTTTAACGGCATTATCAATAAAAACTAGCAAAATGCACCGTTGTCCAAGGAAATGATGCAATATAAAAGCGTAACGGTATCTTAGAACGACATGGAAATGGTATAACCTTCTTGGGATTCGATCCCCGCACAAACTCACATAAGAAAACCCGAGCTCAAACCTGCGGTTTTGAAGTTATTTCAAACTTTAACGGTAAATAAGGCTCGTAGCTGCACCACGTCGTAGCATATCTACGAGAACGATCGAATATAAACCCCATACCATGATGGCCAGACTTGAAAGACGAATGTAGCGTTATTGGGCCTTGATGTCCGCAAAAGTCTATATATGAATTTTGCGGTTCACGCATGCGGTCTTGACGTTATTTCCACGTTTAACGGCATTATCAATAAAAACTAGCAAAATGCACCGTTGTCCAAGGAAATGATGCAATATAAAAGCGTAACGTTAGCTTAGAACGGCATGGAAATGGTATAACCTTCTTGAGATGCGATCCCCGCACAAACTCACATAAGAAAACCCAGGCTTAAACTTGCGGTTTCGAAGTTATTTCAAACTTTAACGGCAAATAAGGCTCGTAGCTGCACCACGTCATAGCAAATTCTACGAGAACGATCGAATAAAAACCCCAGACCATGATGCCCAGCCTTGAAAGACGAATGTAGCGTTATTGGGCCTTGATGTCCGCAAAAGGCTATATGTGAATTTTGCGTTTTTGAAGTTGTTTCAAACTTTAACGGTAAATAAGGCTCGTAGCTGCACCACGTCGTAGCATATTCTGTATGAACGATCGAATATAAACCCCAAACCATGATGCCCAGCCTTGAAAGACGAATGTAGCGTTATTGGGCCTTGATGTCCGCAAAAGGCTATGTATAAATTTTGCGGTTCACGCATGCGGTGTTGACGTTATTTCCACGTTTAACGGCATTATCAATGAAATCTAGCAAAATGCACCGTTGTCCAAGGAAATGATGCAATATAACAGCGTAACGGTATCTTAGAACGGCATGGAAATGGTATAGCCTTCTTGGGATTCGATCCCCGCACAAACTCACATAAGATAACCCAGGCGCAAACTTGCGGTTTTGAAGTTGTTTTAAACTTTGACGGTAAATAAGGCTCGTAGCTGCACCACGTCGTAGCATATCTACGAGAACGATCGAATATAAACCCCAAACCATGATGCCCAGCCTTGAAAAACGAATGTAGCGTTATTGGGCCTTGATGTGCGCAAAAGGCTATGTATAAATTTTGCGGTTCACGCATGCGGTGTTGACGTTATTTCCACGTTTAACGGCATTATCAATAAAAACTAGCAAAATGCACCGTTGTCCAAGGAAATGATGCAATATAAAAGCGTAACGTTAGCTTAGAACGGCATGGAAATGGTATAACCTTCTTGGGATGCGATCCCCGCACAAACTCACATAAGAAAACCCAGGCTTAAACTTGCGGTTTCGAAGTTATTTCAAACTTTAACGGCAAATAAGGCTCGTAGCTGCACCACGTCATAGCAAATTCTACGAGAACGATCGAATAAAAACCCCAGACCATGATGCCCAGCCTTGAAAGACGAATGTAGCGTTATTGGGCCTTGATGTCCGCAAAAGGCTATATGTGAATTTTGCGTTTTTGAAGTTGTTTCAAACTTTAACGGTAAATAAGGCTCGTAGCTGCACCACGTCGTAGGATACTCTGCATGAACGATCGAATATAAACCTCAAACCATGATGCCCAGCCTTGAAAGACGAATGTAGCGTTATTGGGCCTTGATGTCCGCAAAAGGCTATGTATAAATTTTGCGGTTCACGCATGCGGTGTTGACGTTATTTCCACGTTTAACGGCATTATCAATGAAATCTAGCAAAATGCACCGTTGTCCAAGGAAATGATGCAATATAACAGCGTAACGGTATCTTAGAACGGCATGGAAATGGTATAGCCTTCTTGGGATTCGATCCCCGCACAAACTCACATAAGATAACCCAGGCGCAAACTTGCGGTTTTGAAGTTGTTTTAAACTTTGACGGTAAATAAGGCTCGTAGCTGCACCACGTCGTAGCATATCTACGAGAACGATCGAATATAAACCCCAAACCATGATGCCCAGCCTTGAAAAACGAATGTAGCGTTATTGGGCCTTGATGTGCGCAAAAGGCTATGTATAAATTTTGCGGTTCACGCATGCGGTCTTGACGTTATTTCCACGTTTAACGGCATTATCAATGAAATCTAGCAAAATGCACGGTGTCCAAGGAAATGATGCAATATAAAAGCGTAACGGTAGCTTAGAACGGCATGGAAATGGTATAGCCTTCTTGGGATTCGATCCCCGCACAAACTCACATAAGAAAACCCAGGCTCAAACTTGCGGTTTTGAAGTTGTTTCAAACTTTGACGGTAAATAAGGCTCGTAGCTGCACCACGTCGTAGCATATTCTACGAGAACGATCGAATATAAACCCCAAACCATGATGCCCAGCCTTGAAAGACGAATGTAGCGTTATTGGGCCTTGATGTCCGCAAAAGGCTATATGTGAATTTTGCGGTTTTGAAGTTGTTTCAAACTTTAACGGTAAATAAGGCTCGTAGCTGCACCACGTCGTAGCATATTCTACATGAACGATCGAATATAAACCCCAAACCATGATGCCCAGCCTTGAAAGACGAATGTAGCGTTATTGGGCCTTGATGTCCGCAAAAGGCTATATATGAATTTTGCGGTTCACGCATGCGGTGTTGACGTTATTTCCACGTTTAACGGCATTATCAATAAAAACTAGCAAAATGCACCGTTGTCCAAGGAAATGATGCAATATAAAAGCGTAACGGTATCTTAGAACGACATGGAAATGGTATAACCTTCTTGGGATTCGATCCCCGCACAAACTCACATAAGATAACCCGAGCTCAATCCTGCGGCTTTGAAGTTATTTCAAACTTTAATGGTAAATAAGGCTCGTAGCTGCACCACGTCGTAGCATATTCTACGAGAACGATCGAATATAAACCCCAAACCATGATGCCCAGACTTGAAAGACGAATATAGCGTTATTGGGCCTTGATGTCCGCAAAAGGCTATATATGAATTTTGCGGTTCACGCATGCGGTCTTGACGTTATTTCCACGTTTAACGGCATTATCAATAAAAACTAGCAAAAGGCACCGTTGTCCAAGGAAATGATGCAATATAAAAGCGTAACGTTAGCTTAGAACGGCATGGAAATGGGATAACCTTCTTGGGATGCGATCCCCGCACAAACTCACATAAGAAAACCCAGGCTTAAACTTGCGGTTTTGAAGTTATTTCAAACTTTAACGGTAAATAAGGGTCGTAGCTGCACCACGTCGTAGCATATTCTACGAGAACGATCGAATAAAAACCCCAGACCATGATGCCCAGCCTTGAAAGACGAATGTAGCGTTATTGGGCCTTGATGTCCGCAAAAGGCTATATGTGAATTTTGCGTTTTTGAAGTTGTTTCAAACTTTAACGGTAAATAAGGCTCGTAGCTGCACCACGTCGTAGCATATTCTGTATGAACGATCGAATATAAACCCCAAACCATGATGCCCAGCCTTGAAAGACGAATGTAGCGTTATTGGGCCTTGATGTCCGCAAAAGGCTATGTATAAATTTTGCGGTTCACGCATGCGGTGTTGACGTTATTTCCACGTTTAACGGCATTATCAATGAAATCTAGCAAAATGCACCGTTGTCCAAGGAAATGATGCAATATAACAGCGTAACGGTAGCTTAGAACGGCATGGAAATGGTATAGCCTTCTTGGGATTCGATCCCCGCACAAACTCACATAAGATAACCCAGGCGCAAACTTGCGGTTTTGAAGTTGTTTTAAACTTTGACGGTAAATAAGGCTCGTAGCTGCACCACGTCGTAGCATATTCTACGAGAACGATCGAATATAAACCCCAAACCATGATGCCCAACCTTGAGAGACGAATGTAGCGTTATTGGGCCTTGATGTCCGCAAAAGGCTATATATGAATTTTGCGGTTCACGCATGCGGTCTTGACGTTATTTCCACGTTTAACGGCATTATCAATAAAAACTAGCAAAAGGCACCGTTGTCCAAGGAAATGATGCAATATAAAAGCGTAACGTTAGCTTAGAACGGCATGGAAATGGGATAACCTTCTTGGGATGCGATCCCCGCACAAACTCACATAAGAAAACCCAGGCTTAAACTTGCGGTTTCGAAGTTATTTCAAACTTTAACGGCAAATAAGGCTCGTAGCTGCACCACGTCATAGCAAATTCTACGAGAACGATCGAATAAAAACCCCAGACCATGATGCCCAGCCTTGAAAGACGAATGTAGCGTTATTGGGCCTTGATGTCCGCAAAAGGCTATATGTGAATTTTGCGTTTTTGAAGTTGTTTCAAACTTTAACGGTAAATAAGGCTCGTAGCTGCACCACGTCGTAGCATACTCTGCATGAACGATCGAATATAAACCTCAAACCATGATGCCCAGCCTTGAAAGACGAATGTAGCGTTATTGGGCCTTGATGTCCGCAAAAGGCTATGTATAAATTTTGCGGTTCACGCATGCGGTGTTGACGTTATTTCCACGTTTAACGGCATTATCAATGAAATCTAGCAAAATGCACCGTTGTCCAAGGAAATGATGCAATATAAAAGCGTAACGGTAGCTTAGAACGGCATGGAAATGGTATAGCCTTCTTGGGATTCGATCCCCGCACAAACTCACATAAGAAAACCCAGGCTCAAACTTGCGGTTTTGAAGTTGTTTTAAACTTTGACGGTAAATAAGGCTCGTAGCTGCACCACGTCGTAGCATATTCTACGAGAACGATCGAATATAAACCCCAAACCATGATGCCCAGCCTTGAAAGACGAATGTAGCGTTATTGGGCCTTGATGTCCGCAAAAGTCTATATATGAATTTTGCGGTTCACACATGCGGTGTTGACGTTATTTCCACGTTTAACGGCATTATCAACAAAAACTAGCAACATGCACTGTTGTCCAAGGAAATGATACAATATAAAAGCGTAACGGTAGCTTAGAACGGCATGGAAATGGTATAACCTTCTTGGGATCGATCCCCGCACAAACTCACATAAGAAAACCCAGGCTCAAACTTGCGGTTTTGAAGTTGTTTCAAACTTTAACGGTAAATAAGGCTCGTAGCTGCACCACGTCGTAGCATATTCTACATGAACGATCGAATATAAACCCCAAACCATGATGCCCAGCCTTGAAAGACGAATGTAGCGTTATTGGGCCTTGATGTGCGCAAAAGTCTATATATGAATTTTGCGGTTCACGCATGCGGTCTTGACGTTATTTCCACGTTTAACGGCATTATCAATAAAAACTAGCAAAATGCACCGTTGTCCAAGGAAATGATGCAATATAAAAGCGTAACGGTAGTTTAGAACGGCATGGAAATGGTATAAACTTTTTGGGATTCGATCCCCGCACAAACTCACATAAGAAAACCCAGGCTCAAACTTGCGGTTTTGAAGTTGTTTCAAACTTTAACGGTAAATAAGGCTCGTATCTGCACCGCGTCGTAGCATATTCTACGAGAACGATCGAATATAAACCCCAAACCATGATGCCCAGCCTTGAGAGACGAATGTAGCGTTATTGGGCCTTGATGTCCGCAAAAGGCTATATATGAATTTTGCGGTTCACGCATGCGGTGTTGACGTTATTTCCACGTTTAACGGCATTATCAATGAAAACTAGAAAAAAGCACCGTTGTCCAAGGAAATGATGCAATATAAAAGCGTAACGGTAGCTTAGAACGGCTTGGAAATGGTACAGCCTTCTTGGGATTCGATCCCCGCACAAACTCACATAAGAAAACCCAGGCTCAAACTTGCGGTTTTGAAGTTGTTTTAAACTTTGACGGTAAATAAGGCTCGTAGCTGCACCACGTCGTAGCATATTCTGTATGAACGATCGAATATAAACCCCAAACCATGATGCCCAGCCTTGAAAGACGAATGTAGCGTTATTGGGCCTTGATGTGCGCAAAAGTCTATATATGAATTTTGCGGTTCACGCATGGGGTGTTGACGTTATTTCCACGTTTAACGGCATTATCAATAAAAACTAGCAAAATGCACCGTTGTCCAAGGAAATGATGCAATATAAAAGCGTATCGGTAGCTTAGAACGGCATGGAAATGGTATAGCCTTCTTGGGATTCGATCCCCGCACAAATTCACATAAGAAAACCCAGGCTCAAACTTGCGGTTTTGAAGTTGTTTCAAACTTTGACGGTAAATGAGGCTCGTAGCTGCACCACGTCGTAGCATATTCTACGAGAACGATCGAATATAAACCCCAAACCATGATGCCCAGCCTTGAAAGACGAATGTAGCGTTATTGGGCCTTGATGTCCGCAAAAGTCTATATATGAATTTTGCGGTTCACACATGCGGTGTTGACGTTATTTCCACGTTTAACGGCATTATCAATAAAAACTAGCAAAATGCACCGTTGTCCAAGGAAATGATGCAATATAAAAGTATAACGGTAGCTTAGAACGGCATGGAAATGGTATAGCCTTCTTGGGATCTATCCCCGCACAAACTCACATAAGAAAACCCAGGCTCAAACTTGCGGTTTTGAAGTTGTTTCAAACTTTAACGGTAAATAAGGCTCGTATCTGCACCACGTCGTAGCATATTCTACATGAACGATCGAATATAAACCCCAAATCATGGTGCCCAGCCTTGAAAGACGAATGTAGCGTTATTGGGCCTTGATGTCCGCAAAAGGCTATATATGAATTTTGCGGTTCACGGATGCGGTGTTGACGTTATTTCCACGTTTAACGGCATTATCAATAAAAACTAGCAAAATGCACCTTTGTCCAAGGAAATGATGCAATATAAAACCGTAACGTTAGCTTAGAACGGCATGGAAATGGTGTAACCTTCTTGGTATGCGATCCCCGCACAAACTCACATAAGAGAACCCAGGCTTAAACTTGCGGTTTTGAAGTTATTTCAAACTTTAACGGTAAATAAGGCTCGTAGCTGCACCACGTTGTAGCATATTCTACTTGAACGATCGAATATAAACCCCAAAGCATGATGCCAAGCCTTGAAAGACGAATGTAGCGTTATTGGGCCTTGATGTCCGCAAAAGGCTACATGTGAATTTTGCGGTTTTGAAGTTGTTTCAAACTTTAACGGTGAATAAGGCTCGTAGCTGCACCACGTCGTAGCATATTCTACATGAAGGATCGAATATAAACCCGAAACCATGATGCCCAGCCTTGAAAGACGAATGTAGCGTTATTGGGCCTTGATGTGCGCAAAAGTATATATATGAATTTTGCGGTTCACGCATGGGGTGTTGACGTTATTTCCACGTTTAACGGCATTATCAATAAAAACTAGCAAAATGCACGGTGTCCAAGGAAATGATCAATATAAAAGCGTATCGGTAGCTTAGAACGGCATGGAAATGGTATAGCCTTCTTGGGATTCGATCCCCGCACAAATTCACATAAGAAAACCCAGGCTCAAACTTGCGGTTTTGAAGTTGTTTCAAACTTTGACGGTAAATGAGGCTCGTAGCTGCACCACGTCGTGGCATATTCTACGAGAACGATCGAATATAAACCCCAAACCATGATGCCCAGCCTTGAAAGACGAATGTAGCGTTATTGGGCCTTGATGTCCGCAAAAGGCTATATGTGAATTTTGCGGTTTTGAAGTTGTTTCAAACTTTAACGGTAAATAAGGCTCGTAGCTGCACCACGTCGTAGCATATTCTACGAGAACGATCGAATATAAACCCCAAACCATGATGCCCAGCCTTGAAAGACGAATGTAGCGTTATTGGGCCTTGATGTGCGCAAAAGTCTATATATGAATTTTGCGGTTCACGCATGCAGTGTTGACGTTATTTCCACGTTTAACGGCATTATCAATAAAAACTAGCAAAATGCACCGTTGTCCAAGGAAATGATGCAATATAAAAGCGTAACGGTATCTTAGAACGACATGGAAATGGTATAACCTTCTTGGAATTCGATCCCCGCACAAACTCACATAAGAAAACCCGAGCTCAAACCTGCGGTTTTGAAGTTATTTCAAACTTTAACGGTAAATAAGGCTCTTAGCTGCACCACGTCGTAGCATATTCTACGAGAACCATCGAATATAGACCCCATACCATGATGCCCAGACTTGAAAGACGAATGTAGCGTTATTGGGCCTTGATGTCCGCAAAAGGCTATATATGAATTTTGCGGTTCACGAATGCGGTGTTGACGTTATTTCCACGTTTAACGGCATTATCAATAAAAACTAGCAAAATGCATCGTTGTCCAAGGAAATGATGCAATATAAAAGCGTAACGTTACCTTAGAACGGCATGGAAATGGTATAACCTTCTTGAGATGCGATCCCCGCACAAACTCACATAAGAAAACCCAGGCTTAAACTTGCGGTTTTGAAGTTATTTCAAACTTTAACGGCAAATAAGGCTCGTAGCTGCACCACGTCATAGCATATTCTACGTGAACGATCGAATAAAAACCCCAAACCATGATGCCCAGCCTTGAAAGACGAATGCAGCGTTTTTGGGCCTTGATGTCCGCAAAATGCTATGTATGAATTTTGCGATTCTGGTATGCGGTCTTGACGTTATTTCCATGTTTAACGGCATTATCTGGGATAGCCTTCTTGGGATTCGATCCCCGCACAAACTCACATAAGAAAACCCAGGCTCAAACTTGCAGTTTTGAAGTTGTTTCAAACTTTAACGGTAAATAAGGCTCGTAGCTGCACCACGTCGTAGCATATTCTGTATGAACGATCGAATATAAACCCCAAACCATGATGCCCAGCCTTGAAAGACGAATGTAGCGTTATTGGGCCTTGATGTCCGCAAAAGGCTATGTATAAATTTTGCGGTTCACGCATGCGGTCTTGACGTTATTTCCACGTTTAACGGCATTATCAATGAAATCTAGCAAAATGCACCGTTGTCCAAGGAAATGATGCAATATAAAAGCGTAACGGTAGCTTAGAACGGCATGGAAATGGTATAGCCTTCTTGGGATCGATCCCCGCACAAACTCACATAAGAAAACCCAGGCTCAAACTTGCGGTTTTGAAGTTGTTTTAAACTTTGACGGTAAATAAGGCTCGTAGCTGCACCACGTCGTAGCATATTCTACGAGAACGATCGAATATAGACCCCATACCATGATGCCCAGACTTGAAAGACGAATGTAGCGTTATTGGGCCTTGATGTCCGCAAAAGGCTATATATGAATTTTGCGGTTCACGCATGCGGTGTTGACGTTATTTCCACGTTTAACGGCATTATCAATAAAAACTAGCAAAATGCACCGTTGTCCAAGGAAATGATGCAATATAAAAGCGTAACGTTACCTTAGAACGGCATGGAAATGGTATAACCTTCTTGAGATGCGATCCCCGCACAAACTCACATAAGAAAACCCAGGCTTAAACTTGCGGTTTTGAAGTTATTTCAAACCTTAACGGCAAATAAGGCTCGTAGCTGCACCATGTCATAGCATATTCTACGTGAACGATCGAATAAAAACCCCAAACCATGATGCCCAGCCTTGAAAGACGAATGCAGCGTTATTGGGCCTTGATGTCCGCAAAAGGCTATATATGAATTTTGCGATTCTGGCATGCGGTCTTGACGTTATTTCCATGTTTAACGGCATTATCTGGGATAGCCTTCTTGGGATTCGATCCCCGCACAAACTCACATAAGAAAACCCAGGCTCAAACTTGCAGTTTTGAAGTTGTTTCAAACTTTAACGGTAAATAAGGCTCGTATCTGCGCCGCGTCGTAGCATATTCTACGAGAACGATCGAATATAAACCCCAAACCATGATGCCCAGCCTTGAGAGACGAATGTAGCGTTATTGGGCCTTGATGTCTGCAAAAGTCTATATATGAATTTTGCGGTTCACGCATGCGGTGTTGACGTTATTTCCACGTTTAACGGCATTATCAATAAAAACTAGCAAAATGCACCGTTGTCCAAGGAAATGATGCAATATAAAAGCGTAACGGTATCTTAGAACGACATGGAAATGGTATAACCTTCTTGGGATTCGATCCCCGCACAAACTCACATAAGAAAACCGAGGCTCAAACTTGCGGTTTTGAAGTTGTTTTAAACTTTGACGGTAAATAAGGCTCGTAGCTGCACCACGTCGTTGCATATTCTACTAGAACGATCGAATATAAACCCCAAACCATGATGCCCAGCCTTGAAAGACGAATGTAGCGTTATTGGGCCTTGATGTCCGCAAAAGTCTATATATGAATTTTGCGGTTCACACATGCGGTCTTGACGTTATTTCCACGTTTAACGGCATTATCAATAAAAACTAGCAAAATGCACCGTTGTCCAAGGAAATGATGCAATATAAAAGCGTAACGGTAGCTTAGAACGGCATGGAAATGGTATAGCCTTCTTGGGATACGATCCCCGCACAAAGTCATATAAGAAAACCCAGGCTCAAACTTGCAGTTTTGAAGTTGTTTCAAACTTTAACGGTAAATAAGGCTCGTAGCTGCGCCGCTTCGTAGCATATTCTACGAGAACGATCGAATATAAACCCCAAACCATGATGCCCAGCCTTGAAAGACGAATGTAGCGTTATTGGGCCTTGATGTCCGCAAAAGGCTATGTATAAATTTTGCGGTTCACGCATGCGGTCTTGACGTTATTTCCATGTTTAACGGCATTATCTGGGATAGCCTTCTTGGGATTCGATCCCCGCACAAATTCACATAAGAAAACCCAGGCTCAAACTTGCAGTTTTGAAGTTGTTTCAAACTTTAACGGTAAATAAGGCTCGTAGCTGCACCACGTCGTAGCATATTCTGCATGAACGATCGAATATAAACCCCAAACCATGATGCCCAGACTTGAAAGACGAATGTAGCGTTATTGGGCCTTGATGTCCGCAAAAGGCTATATATGAATTTTGCGGTTCACGAATGCGGTGTTGACGTTATTTCCACGTTTAACGGCATTATCAATAAAACCTAGCAAAATGCACCGTTGTCCAAGGAAATGATGGAATATAAAAGCGTAACGTTAGCTTAGAACGGCATGGAAATGGTATAACCTTCTTGAGATGCGATCCCCGCACAAACTCACATAAGAAAACCCAGGCTTAAACTTGCGGTTTTGAAGTTATTTCAAACTTTAAAGGCAAATAAGGCTCGTAGCTGCAACACGTCGTAGCATATTCTACTTGAACGATCGAATATAAACCCCAAACCATGATGCCCAGCCTTGAAAGACGAATGTAGCGTTATTGGGCCTTGATGTCCGCAAAAGGCTATATGTGAATTTTGCTTTTTTGAAGTTGTTTCAAACTTTAACGGTAAATAAGGCTCGTAGCTGCACCACGTCGTAGCATATTCTACATGAACGATCGAATATAAACCCCAAACCATGATGCCCAGCCTTGAAAGACGAATGTAGCGTTATTGGGCCTTGATGTCCGCAAAAGTCTATATATGAGTTTTGCGGTTCACGCATGCGGTGTTGACGTTATTTCCACGTTTAACGGCATTATCAATGAAATCTAGCAAAATGCACCGTTGTCCAAGGAAATGATGCAATATAAAAGCGTAACGGTAGCTTAGAACGGCATGGAAATGGTATAGCCTTCTTGGGATTCGATCCCCGCACAAACTCACATAAGAAAACCCAGGCTTAAACTTGCGGTTTTGAAGTTATTTCAAACTTTAACGGCAAATAAGGCTCGTAGCTGCACCACGTCGTAGCATATTCTACGTGAACGATCGAATAAAAACCCCAATCCATGATGCCCAGCCTTCAAAGACGAATGTAGCGTTATTGGGCCTTGATGTCCGCAAAAGGCTATATATGAATTTTGCGGTTCAGGCATGTGGTCTTGACGTTATTTCCACGTTTAATGGCATTATCTGGGATAGCCTTCTTGGGATTCGATGCCCGCAGAAACAAACATAAGAAAAGCAGGGCTCAAACTTGTGGTTTTGAAGTAATTTCAAACTTTAACGGTAAATAAGGCTCGTAGCTGCACCACGTCGTAGCATATTCTACATGAACGATCGAATATAAACCCCAAACCATGATGCCCAGCCTTGAAAGACGAATGTAGCGTTATTGGGCCTTGATGTCCGCAAAAGGCTATGTATAAATTTTGCGGTTCACGCATGCGGTGTTGACGTTATTTCCACGTTTAACGGCATTATCAATGAAATTAGCAAAATGCACCGTTGTCCAAGGAAATGATGCAATATAAAAGCGTAACGGTAGCTTAAAACGGCATGAAAATGGTATAGCCTTCTTGGGATTCCATCCCCGCACAAACTCATATAAGAAAACCCAGGCTCAAACTTGCGGTTTTGAAGTTGTTTTAAACTTTCACGGTAAATAAGGCTCGTAGCTGCACCACGTCGTAGCATATTCTACGAGAACGATCGAATATAAACCCCAAACCATGATGCCCAGCCTTGAAAGACGAATGCAGCGTTATTGGGACTTCATGTCCGCAAAAGTCTATATATGAATTTTGCGGTTCACACATGCGGTGTTGACGTTATTTCCACGTTTAACGGCATTATCAATAAAAACTAGCAAAATGCACCGTTGTCCAAGGAAATGATGCAATATAAAGCGTAACGGTAGCTTAGAACGGCATGGAAATGGTATAGCCTTCTTGGGATCGATCCCCGCACAAACTCACATAAGAAAACCCAGGCTCAAACTTGCGGTTTTGAAGTTGTTTCAAACTTTAACGGTAAATAAGGCTCGTATCTGCGCCGCGTCGTAGCATATTCTACGAGAACGATCGAATATAAACCCCAAACCATTATGCCCAGCCTTGAAAGACGAATGTAGCGTTATTGGGCCTTGATGTCTGCAAAAGTCTATATATGAATTTTGCGGTTCACGCATGCGGTGTTGACGTTATTTCCACGTTTAACGGCATTATCAATAAAAACTGGCAAAATGCACCGTTGTCCAAGGAAATGATGCAATATAAAAGCGTAACGGTATCTTAGAACGACATGGAAATGGTATAACCTTCTTGGGATTCGATCCCCGCACAAACTCACATAAGATAACCCGAGCTCAATCCTGCGGTTTTGAAGTTATTTCAAATTTTAATGGTAAATAAGGCTCGTAGCTGCACCACGTCGTAGCATATTCTACGAGAACGATCGAATATAACCTCCATACCATGATGCCCAGACTTGAAAGACGAATGTAGCGTTATTGGGCCTTGATGTCCGCAAAAGGCTATATATGAATTTTGCGGTTCAGGCATGCGGTGTTGACGTTATTTCCACGTTTAATTGCATTATCAATAAAAACTAGCAAAATGCACCGTTGTCCAAGGAAATGATGCAATATAAAAGCGTAACGGTAGCTTAGAGCGGCATGGAAATGGTATAGCCTTCTTGGGATTCGATCCCCGCACAAACTCACATAAGAAAACCCAGGCTTAAACTTGCGGTTTTGAAGTTATTTCAAACTTTAAAGGCAAATAAGGCTCGTAGCTGCAACACGTCATAGCATATTCTACGTGAACGATCGAATAAAAACCCTAAACCATGATGCCCAGCCTTGAAAGATGAATGTAGCGTTATTGGGCCTTGATGTCCGCAAAAGGCTCTATGTGAATTTTGCTGTTTTGAAGTTGTTTCAAACTTTAACGGTAAATAAGGCTCGTAACTGCACCACGTCGTAGCATATTCTACATGAACGATCGAATATAAACCCCAAACCATGATGCGCAGCCTTGAAAGACGAATGTAGCGTTATTGGGCCTTGATGTCCGCAAAAGGCTTTGTATAAATTTTGCGGTTCACCCATGCGGTGTTGACGTTATTTCCACGTTTAACGGCATTATCAATAAAAACTAGTAAAATGCACCGTTGTCCAAGGAAATGATGCAATATAAAAGCGTAACGGTAGCTTAGAACGGCATGGAAATGGTATAGCCTTCTTGGGATCGATCCCCGCACAAACTCACATAAGAAAACCGAGGCTCAAACTTGCGGTTTTGAAGTTGTTTTAAACTTTCACGGTAAATAAGGCTCGTAGCTGCACCACGTCGTAGTATATTCTACGAGAACGATCGAATATAAACCCCAAACCATGATGCCCAGCCTTGAAAGACGAATGTAGCGTTATTGGGCCTTCATGTCCGCAAAAGTCTATATATGAATTTTGCGGTTCACAGATGCGGTGTTGACGTTATTTCCACGTTTAACGGCATTATCAATAAAAACTAGCAAAATGCACGGTTGTCCAAGGAAATGATGCAATATAAAAGCGTAACGGTAGCTTAGAACGGCATGCAAATGGTATAACCTTCTTGAGATGCGATCCCCGCACAAACTCACATAAGACAACCCAGGCTTAAACTTGCGGTTTTGAAGTTATTTCAAACTTTAACGGCAAATAAGGCTCGTAGCTGCACCACGTAATAGCATATTCTACGTGAACGATCGAATAAAAACCCCAAACCATGATGCCCAGCCTTGAAAGACGAATGTAGCGTTATTGGGCCTTGATGTCCGCAAAAGGCTATATATGAATTTTGCGGTTCAGGCATGCGGTCTTGACGTTATTTCCACGTTTAACGGCATTATCTGGGATAGCCTTCTTGGGATTCGATCCCCGCACAAACTCACATAAGAAAACCCAGGCTGAAACTTGCAGCTTTGAAGTTGTTTCAAACTTTAACGGTAAATAAGGCTCGTAGCTGCACCACGTCGTAGCATATTCTGCATGAACGATCGAATATAAACCCCAAACCATGATGCCCAGCCCTGAAAGACGAATGTAGCGTTATTGGGCCTTGATGTCCGCAAAAGGCTATGTATAAATCTTGCGGTTCACGCATGCGGTGTTGACGTTATTTCCACGTTTAACGGCATTATCAATGAAATTAGCAAAATGCACCGTTGTCCAAGGAAATGATGCAATATAAAAGCGTAACGGTAGCTTAAAACGGCATGAAAATGGTATAGCCTTCTTGGGATTCGATCCCCGCACAAACTCATATAAGAAAACCGAGGCTCAAACTTGCGGTTTTGAAGTTGTTTTAAACTTTCACGGTAAATAAGGCTCGTAGCTGCACCACGTCGTAGCATATTCTACGAGAACGATCGAAAATAAACCCGAAACCATGATGCCCAGCCTTGAAAGACGAATGTAGCGTTATTGGGCCTTCATGTCCGCAAAAGTCTATATATGAATTTTGCGGTTCACACATGCGGTGTTGACGTTATTTCCACGTTTAACGGCATTATCAATTAAAACTAGGAAAATGCACCGTTGTCCAAGGAAATGATGCAATATAAAAGCGTAACGGTAGCTTAGAACGACATGGAAATGGTATAACCTTCTTGGAATTCGATCCCCGCACAAACCCAAATAAGAAAACCAGAGCTCAAACCTGCGGTTTTGAAGTTATTTCAAACTTGAACGGTAAATAAGGCTCGTAGCTGCACCACGTCGTAGCATATTCTACGAGAACGATCGAATATAAACCCCAAACCATGATGCCCAGACTTGAAAGACAAATGTAGCGTTATTGGGCCTTGATGTCCGCAAAAGGCTATATATGAATTTTGCGGTTCACGCATGCGGTGTTGACGTTATTTCTTCGTTTAATTGCATTATCAATAAAAACTAGCAAAATGCACCGTTGTCCAAGGAAATGATGCAATATAAAAGCGTAACGTTAGCTTAGAACGGCATGGAAATGGTATAACCTTCTTGAGATGCGATCCCCGCACAAACTCACATAAGAAAACCCAGGCTTAAACTTGCGGTTTTGAAGTTATTTCAAACTTTAATGGCAAATAAGGCTCGTAGCTGCAACACGTCATAGCATATTCTACGTGAACGATCGAATAAAAACCCCAAACCATGATGCCCAGCCTTGAAAGACGAATGTAGCGTTATTGGGCCTTGATGTCCGCAAAAGGCTATATGTGAATTTTGCGTTTTTGAAGTTGTTTCAAACTTTAACGGCAAATAAGGCTCGTAGCTGCACCACGTCATAGCATATTCTACGAGAACGATCGAATATAAACCCCAAACCATGATGCCCAGCCTTGAAAGACGAATGTAGCGTTATTGGGCCTTCATGTCCGCAAAAGTCTATATATGAATTTTGCGGTTCACACATGTTGTGTTGACGTTATTTCCACGTTTAACGGCATTATCAATGAAATCTAGCAAAATGCACCGTTGTCCAAGGAAATGATGCAATATAAAAGCGTAACGGTAGCTTAGAACGGCATGGAAATGGTATAGCCTTCTTGGGATCGATCCCCGCACAAACTCACATAAGAAAACCGAGGCTCAAACTTGCGGTTTTGAAGTTGTTTTAAACTTTCACGGTAAATAAGGCTCGTAGCTGCACCACGTCGTAGTATATTCTACGAGAACGATCGAATATAAACCCCAAACCATGATGCCCAGCCTTGAAAGACGAATGTAGCGTTATTGGGCCTTCATGTCCGCAAAAGTCTATATATGAATTTTGCGGTTCACAGATGCGGTGTTGACGTTATTTCCACGTTTAACGGCATTATCAATAAAAACTAGCAAAATGCACGGTTGTCCAAGGAAATGATGCAATATAAAAGCGTAACGGTAGCTTAGAACGGCATGCAAATGGTATAACCTTCTTGAGATGCGATCCCCGCACAAACTCACATAAGACAACCCAGGCTTAAACTTGCGGTTTTGAAGTTATTTCAAACTTTAACGGCAAATAAGGCTCGTAGCTGCACCACGTAATAGCATATTCTACGTGAACGATCGAATAAAAACCCCAAACCATGATGCCCAGCCTTGAAAGACGAATGTAGCGTTATTGGGCCTTGATGTCCGCAAAAGGCTATATATGAATTTTGCGGTTCAGGCATGCGGTCTTGACGTTATTTCCACGTTTAACGGCATTATCTGGGATAACCTTCTTGAGATTCGATCCCCGCACAAACTCACATAAGAAAACCCAGGCTGAAACTTGCAGCTTTGAAGTTGTTTCAAACTTTAACGGTAAATAAGGCTCGTAGCTGCACCACGTCGTAGCATATTCTGCATGAACGATCGAATATAAACCCCAAACCATGATGCCCAGCCCTGAAAGACGAATGTAGCGTTATTGGGCCTTGATGTCCGCAAAAGGCTATGTATAAATCTTGCGGTTCACGCATGCGGTGTTGACGTTATTTCCACGTTTAACGGCATTATCAATGAAATTAGCAAAATGCACCGTTGTCCAAGGAAATGATGCAATATAAAAGCGTAACGGTAGCTTAAAACGGCATGAAAATGGTATAGCCTTCTTGGGATTCGATCCCCGCACAAACTCATATAAGAAAACCGAGGCTCAAACTTGCGGTTTTGAAGTTGTTTTAAACTTTCACGGTAAATAAGGCTCGTAGCTGCACCACGTCGTAGCATATTCTACGAGAACGATCGAAAATAAACCCGAAACCATGATGCCCAGCCTTGAAAGACGAATGTAGCGTTATTGGGCCTTCATGTCCGCAAAAGTCTATATATGAATTTTGCGGTTCACACATGCGGTGTTGACGTTATTTCCACGTTTAACGGCATTATCAATAAAAACTAGCAAAATGCACCGTTGTCCAAGGAAATGATGCAATATAAAAGCGTAACGGTATCTTAGAAAGACATGGAAATGGTATAACCTTCTTGGACTTCGATCCCCGCACAAACCCAAATAAGAAAACCAGAGCTCAAACCTGCGGTTTTGAAGTTACTTCAAACTTGAACGGTAAATAAGGCTCGTAGCTGCACCACGTCGTAGCATATTCTACGAGAACGATCGAATATAAACCCCATACCATGATGCCCAGACTTGAAAGACAAATGTAGCGTTATTGGGCCTTGATGTCCGCAAAAGGCTATATATGAATTTTGCGGTTCACGCATGCGGTGTTGACGTTATTTCCTCGTTTAATTGCATTATCAATAAAAACTAGCAAAATGCACCGTTGTCCAAGGAAATGATGCAATATAAAAGCGTAACGTTAGCTTAGAACGGCATGGAAATGGTATAACCTTCTTGAGATGCGATCCCCGCACAAACTCACATAAGAAAACCCAGGCTTAAACTTGCGGTTTTGAAGTTATTTCAAACTTTAATGGCAAATAAGGCTCGTAGCTGCAACACGTCATAGCATATTCTACGTGAACGATCGAATAAAAACCCCAAACCATGATGCCCAGCCTTGAAAGACGAATGTAGCGTTATTGGGCCTTGATGTCCGCAAAAGGCTATATGTGAATTTTGCGTTTTTGAAGTTGTTTCAAACTTTAACGGCAAATAAGGCTCGTAGCTGCACCACGTCATAGCATATTCTACGAGAACGATCGAATATAAACCCCAAACCATGATGCCCAGCCTTGAAAGACGAATGTAGCGTTATTGGGCCTTCATGTCCGCAAAAGTCTATATATGAATTTTGCGGTTCACACATGTTGTGTTGACGTTATTTCCACGTTTAACGGCATTATCAATGAAATCTAGCAAAATGCACCGTTGTCCAAGGAAATGATGCAATATAAAAGCGTAACGGTAGCTTAAAACGGCATGGAAATGGTATAGCCTTCTTGGGATTCGATCCTCGCACAAACTCACATAAGAAAACCCAGGCTTAAACTTGCGGTTTTGAAGTTATTTCAAACTTTAACGGCAAATAAGGCTCGTAGCTGCACCACGTCATAGCATATTCTACGTGAACGATCGAATAAAAACCCCAAACCATGATGCCCAGCCTTGAAAGACGAATGTAGCGTTATTGGGCCTTGATGTCCGCAAAAGGCTATATATGAATTTTGCGGTTCAGGCATGCGGTCTTGACGTTATTTCCATGTTTAACGGCATTATCTGGGATAGCCTTCTTGAGATTCGATCCCCGCACAAACTCACATAAGAAAACCCAGGCTGAAACTTGCAGTTTTGAAGTTGTTTCAAACTTTAACGGTAAATAAGGCTCGTAGCTGCACCACGTCGTAGCATATTCTGCATGAACGACCGAATATAAACCCCAAACCATGATGCCCAGCCTTGAAAGACGAATGTAGCGTTATTGGGCCTTGATGTCCGCAAAAGGCTATGTATAAATCTTGCGGTTCACGCATGCGGTGTTGACGTTATTTCCACGTTTAACGGCATTATCAATGAAATCTAGCAAAATGCACCGTTGTCCAAGGAAATGATGCAATATAAAAGCGTAACGGTAGCTTAAAACGGCATGAAAATGGTATAGCCTTCTTGGGATTCCATCCCCGCACAAACTCATATAAGAAAACCCAGGCTCAAACTTGCGGTTTTGAAGTTGTTTTAAACTTTCACGGTAAATAAGGCTCGTAGCTGCACCACGTCGTAGCATATTCTACGAGAACGATCGAATATAAACCCCAAACCATGATGCCCAGCCTTGAAAGACGAATGCAGCGTTATTGGGCCTTCATGTCCGCAAAAGTCTAGATATGAATTTTGCGGTTCACACATGCGGTGTTGACGTTATTTCCACGTTTAACGGCATTATCAATAAAAACTAGCAAAATGCACCGTTGTCCAAGGAAATGATGCAATATAAAAGCGTAACGGTAGCTTAGAACGGCATGGAAATGGTATAGCCTTCTTGGGATCGATCCCCGCACAAACTCACATAAGAAAACCGAGGCTGAAACTTGCGGTTTTGAAGTTGTTTCAAACTTTAACGGTAAATAAGGCTCGTATCTGCGCCGCGTCGTAGCATATTCTACGAGAACGATCGAATATAAACCCCAAACCATTATGCCCAGCCTTGAAAGACGAATGTAGCGTTATTGGGCCTTGATGTCTGCAAAAGTCTATATATGAATTTTGCGGTTCACGCATGCGGTGTTGACGTTATTTCCACGTTTAACGGCATTATCAATAAAAACTGGCAAAATGCACCGTTGTCCAAGGAAATGATGCAATATAAAAGCGTAACGGTATCTTAGAACGACATGGAAATGGTATAACCTTCTTGGGATTCGATCCCCGCACAAACTCACATAAGAAAACCCGAGCTCAAACCTGCGGTTTTGAAGTTATTTCAAACTTTAACGGTAAATAAGGCTCGTAGCTGCACCACGTCGTAGCATATTCTACGAGAACGATCGAATATAAACCCCATACCATGATGCCCAGACTTGAAAGACAAATGTAGCGTTATTGGGCCTTGATGTCCGCAAAAGGCTATATATGAATTTTGCGGTTCACGCATGCGGTGTTGACGTTATTTCCTCGTTTAATTGCATTATCAATAAAAACTAGCAAAATGCACCGTTGTCCAAGGAAATGATGCAATATAAAAGCGTAACGTTAGCTTAGAACGGCATGGAAATGGTATAACCTTCTTGGGATGCGATCCCCGCACAAACTCACATAAGAAAACCCAGGCTTAAACTTGCGGTTTTGAAGTTATTTCAAACTTTAACGGTAAATAAGGGTCGTAGCTGCACCACGTCGTAGCATATTCTACTTGAACGATCGAATATAAACCCCAAACCATGATGCCCAGCCTTGAAAGACGAATGTAGCGTTATTGGGCCTTGATGTCCGCAAAAGGCTATATGTGAATTTTGCGTTTTTGAAGTTGTTTCAAACTTTAACGGCAAATAAGGCTCGTAGCTGCACCACGTCATAGCATATTCTACGAGAACGATCGAATATAAACCCCAAACCATGATGCCCAGCCTTGAAAGACGAATGTAGCGTTATTGGGCCTTCATGTCCGCAAAAGGCTATATATGAATTTTGCGGTTCACACATGTTGTGTTGACGTTATTTCCACGTTTAACGGCATTATCAATGAAATCTAGCAAAATGCACCGTTGTCCAAGGAAATGATGCAATATAAAAGCGTAACGGTAGCTTAAAACGGCATGGAAATGGTATAGCCTTCTTGGGATTCGATCCCCGCACAAACTCACATAAGAAAACCCAGGCTTAAACTTGCGGTTTTGAAGTTATTTCAAACTTTAACGGCAAATAAGGCTCGTAGCTGCACCACGTCGTAGCATATTCTACATGAACGATCGAATAAAAACCCCAAACCATGATGCCCAGCCTTGAAAGACGAATGTAGCGTTATTGGGCCTTGATGTCCGCAAAAGGCTATATATGAATTTTGCGGTTCAGGCATGCGGTCTTGACGTTATTTCCATGTTTAACGGCATTATCTGGGATAGCCTTCTTGGGATTCGATCCCCGCACAAACTCACATAAGAAAACCCAGGCTCAAACTTGCAGTTTTGAAGTTGTTTCAAACTTTAACGGTAAATAAGGCTCGTAGCTGCACCACGTCGTAGCATATTCTGCATGAACGACCGAATATAAACCCCAAACCATGATGCCCAGCCTTGAAAGACGAATGTAGCGTTATTGGGCCTTGATGTCCGCAAAAGGCTATGTATAAATCTTGCGGTTCACGCATGCGGTGTTGACGTTATTTCCACGTTTAACGGCATTATCAATGAAATTAGCAAAATGCACCGTTGTCCAAGGAAATGATGCAATATAAAAGCGTAACGGTAGCTTAAAACGGCATGAAAATGGTACAGCCTTCTTGGGATTCCATCCCCGCACAAACTCATATAAGAAAACCCAGGCTCAAACTTGCGGTTTTGAAGTTGTTTTAAACTTTCACGGTAAATAAGGCTCGTAGCTGCACCACGTCGTAGCATATTCTACGAGAACGATCGAATATAAACCCCAAACCATGATGCCCAGCCTTGAAAGACGAATGCAGCGTTATTGGGCCTTCATGTCCGCAAAAGTCTAGATATGAATTTTGCGGTTCACACATGCGGTGTTGACGTTATTTCCACGTTTAACGGCATTATCAATAAAAACTAGCAAAATGCACCGTTGTCCAAGGAAATGATGCAATATAAAAGCGTAACGGTATCTTAGAACGACATGGAAATGGTATAACCTTCTTGGGATTCGATCCCCGCACAAACTCACATAAGATAACCCGAGCTCAATCCTGCGGTTTTGAAGTTATTTCAAACTTTAACGGTAAATAAGGCTCGTAGCTGCACCACGTCGTAGCATATTCTACGAGAACGATCGAATATAAACCCCATACCATGATGCCCAGACTTGAAAGACAAATGTAGCGTTATTGGGCCTTGATGTCCGCAAAAGGTTATATATGAATTTTGCGGTTCAGGCATGCGGTGTTGACGTTATTTCCACGTTTAATTGCATTATCAATAAAAACTAGCAAAATGCACCGTTGTCCAAGGAAATGATGCAATATAAAAGCGTAACGGTAGCTTAGAACGGCATGGAAATGGTATAACCTAACTCACATAAGAAAACCCAGGCTTAAACTTGCGGTTTTGAAGTTATTTCAAACTTTAAAGGCAAATAAGGCTCGTAGCTGCACCACGTCGTAGTATATTCTGCATGAACGATCGAATATAAACCCCAAACCATGATGCCCAGCCTTGAAAGATGAATGTAGCGTTATTGGGCCTTGATGTCCGCAAAAGGCTATATGTGAATTTTGCGTTTTTGAAGTTGTTTCAAACTTTAACGGCAAATAAGGCTCGTAGCTGCACCACGTCGTAGTATATTCTGCATGAACGATCGAATATAAACCCCAAACCATGATGCCCAGCCTTGAAAGACGAATGTAGCGTTATTGGGCCTTGATGTCCGCAAAAGGCTTTGTATAAATTTTGCGGTTCACCCATGCGGTGTTGACGTTATTTCCACGTTTAACGGCATTATCAATGAAATCTAGCAAAAAGCACCGTTGTCCAAGGAAATGATGCAATATAAAAGCGTAACGGTAGCTTAAAAGGGCATGGAAATGGTATAGCCTTCTTGGGATTCGATTCCCGCACAAACTCACATAAGAAAACCCAGGCTCAAACTTGCGGTTTTGAAGTTGTTTTAAACTTTCACGGTAAATAAGGTTCGTAGCTGCACCACGTCGTAGCAGATTCTACGAGAACGATCGAATATAAACCCCAAACCATGATGCCCAGCCTTGAAAGACGAATGTAGCGTTATTGGGCCTTGATGTCCGCAAAAGGCTATATATGAATTTTGCGGTTCACGCATGCGGTCTTGACGTTATTTCCCCGTTTAACGGCATTATCAATAAAAACTAGTAAAATGCACCGTTGTCCAAGGAAATGATGCAATATAAAAGCGTAACGGTAGCTTAGAACGGCATGGAAATGGTATAACCTTCTTGGGATTCGATCCCCGCACAAACTCACATAAGAAAACCCGGGCTCAAACTTGCGGTTTTGAAGTTATTTCAAAACTTTAACGGTAAATAAGGCTCGTAGCTGCACCACGTCGTAGCATATTCTACATGAACGATCGAATATAAACCCCAAACCATGATGCCCAGCCTTGATAGACGAAAGTAGCGTTATTGGGCCTTGATGTCCGCAAAAGTCTATATATGAGTTTTGCGGTTCACGCATGCGGTCTTGACGTTATTTCCACGTTTAACGGCATTATCAATGAAATCTAGCAAAATGCACCGTTGTCCAAGGAAATGATGCAATATAAAAGCGTAACGGTAGCTTAGAACGGCATGGAAATGGTATAGCCTTCTTGGGATTCGATCCCCGCACAAACTCACATAAGAAAACCCAGGCTCAAACTTGCGGTTTTGAAGTAATTTCAAACTTTAACGGAAAATAAGGCTCGTAGCTGCACCACGTCGAAGCATATTCTACGTGAACGATCAAAAATAAACCCCAAACCATGATGCCCAGCCTTGAAAGACGAATGTAGCGTTATTGGGCCTTGATGTCCGCAAAAGGCTATATATGAATTTTGCGGTTCAGGCATGCGGTCTTGACGTTATTTCCACGTTTAACGGCATTATCTGGGATAGCCTTCTTGGGATTCGATCCCCGCACAAACTCACATAAGAAAACCCAGGCTCAAACTTGCAGTTTTGAAGTTGTTTCAAACTTTAACGGTAAATAAGGCTCGTAGCTGCACCACGTCGTAGCATATTTTACATGAACGATCGAATATAAACCCCAAACCATGATGCCCAGCCTTGAAAGACGAATGTAGCGTTATTGGGCCTTGATGTGCGCAAAAGGCTAGGTATAAATTTTGCGGTTCACGCATGCGGTCTTGACGTTATTTCCACGTTTAACGGCATTATCAATGAAATCTAGCAAAATGCACCGTTGTCCAAGGAAATGATGCAATATTAAACCCTAACAGTAGCAAAAAACGGCATGGAAATGGTATGGCCTTCTTGGGATTCGCTCCCCGCACAAAATCACATAAGAAACCCAGGGCTCAAACTTGTGGTTTTGAAGTTATTTCAAACTTTAACGGTAAATAAGGCTCGTGGCTGCACCACGTCGTAGCATATTCTACGTGAACGATCGAATATAAACCCGAAACCATGATGCCCAGCCTTGAAAGACGAATGTAGTGCTTTTGGGCCTTGATGTCCTCAAAAGTCTATATATGAATTTTGCGGTTCACGCATGCGGTCTTGACGTTATTTCCACGTTTAAAGGCATTATCAATGAAATCTAGCAAAATGCACCGTTGTCCAAGGAAATGATGCAATATAAAAGCGTAACGGTACCTTAGAGCGGCATGGGAATGGTATAGCCTTCTTGGGATCGATCCCCGCACAAACTCACATAAGAAAACCGAGGCTCAAACTTGCGGTTTTGAAGTTGTTTTAAACTTTCACGGTAAATAAGGCTCGTAGCTGCACCACGTCGTAGCATATTCTACGAGAACGATCGAATATAAACCCCAAACCATGATGCCCAGCCTTGAAAGACGAATGCAGCGTTAATGGGCCTTCATGTCCGCAAAAGTCTATATATGAATTTTGCGGTTCACACATGCGGTGTTGACGTTATTTCCACGTTTAACGGCATTATCAATAAAAACTAGCAAAATGCACCGTTGTCCAAGGAAATGATGCAATATAAAAGCGTAACGGTAGCTTAGAACGGCATGGAAATGGTATAGCCTTCTTGGGATCGATCCCCGCAGAAACTCACATAAGAAAACCCAGGCTCAAACTTGCGGTTTTGAAGTTGTTTCAAACTTTGACGGTAAATAAGGCTCGTAGCTGCTCCACGTCGTAGCATATTCTACGAGAACGATCGAATATAAACCCCAAACCATGATGCCCAGCCTTGAAAGACGAATGTAGCGTTATTGGGCCTTGATGTCCGCAAAAGTCTATATATGAATTTTGCGGTTCACACATGCGGTGTTGACGTTATTTCCACGTTTAACGGCATTATCAATAAAAACTAGCAAAATGCACGGTTGTCCAAGGAAATGATGCAATATAAAAGCGTAACGGTAGCTTAGAACGGCATGGAAATGGTATAGCCTTCTTGGGATGCGATCCCCGCACAAACTCACATAAGAAAACCCAGGCTTAAACTTGCGGTTTTGAAGTTATTTCAAACTTTAACGGTAAATAAGGCTCGTAGCTGCACCACGTCGTAGCATATTTCACATGAACGATGGAATATAAACCCCAAACCATGATGCCCAGCCTTGATAGACGAAAGCAGCGTTATTGGGCCTTGATGTCCTCAGAAGGATATATATGAATTTTGCGGTTCAGGCATGCGGTCTTGACGTTATTTCCACGTTTAAAGGCATTATCAATGAAATCTAGCAAAAAGCACTGTTGTCCAAAGAAATGATGCAATATAAAAGCGTAACGGTACCTTAGAGCGGCATGGGAATGGTATAGCCTTCTTGGGATTCGATCCCCGCACAAACTCACATAAGAAAACCCAGGCTCAAACTTGCAGTTTTGAAGTTGTTTCAAACTTTAACGGTAAATAAGGCTCGTAGCTGCACCACGTCGTAGCATATTCTACATGAACGATCGAATATAAACCCCAAACCATGATGCCCAGCCTTGAAAGACGAATGTAGCGTTATTGGGCCTTGATGTCCGCAAAAGGCTATGTATAAATTTTGCGGTTCACGCATGCGGTCTTGACGTTATTTCCACGTTTAACGGCATTATCAATGAAATCTAGCAAAAAGCACTGTTGTCCAAGGAAATGATGCAATATAAATCCAAAGCGGTAGCTTAGAACGGCATGAAAATGGTATAGCCTTCTTGGGATTCGATCCCCGCACAAACTCACATAAGAAAACCCGGGCTCAAACTTGCGGTTTTCAAGTTGTTTCAATCTTTAACGGTAAATAAGGCTCGTAGCTGCACCACGTCGTAGTATATTCTACGTGAACGATCGAATATAAACCCCTTACCATGATGCCCAGCCTTGAAAGACGAATGTAGCGTTTTTGGGCCTTGATGTCCTCTAAAGGATATATATGAATTTTGCGGTTCACGCATGCGGTCTTGACGTTATTTCCACGTTTAACGGCATTATCAATAAAAACTACCAAAATGCACGGTTGTCCAAGGAAATGATGCAATATAAAAGCGTAACGGTAGCTTAGAACGGCATGGAAATGGTATAGCCTTCTTGGGATTCGATATCCCGCACAAACTCACATAAGAAAACCCGGGCTCAAACTTGCGGTTTTGAAGTTGTTTCAATCTTTAACGGTAAATAAGGCTC
This sequence comes from Pteria penguin, assembly GCA_035048485.1. Lineage (NCBI taxonomy): Eukaryota > Metazoa > Mollusca > Bivalvia > Pterioida > Pteriidae > Pteria > Pteria penguin. Next base: position 26,887,142 of record CM068589.1, on the reverse strand, counting down.
GTAGCTGCACCACGTCGTAGCATATTCTACGAGAACGATCGAATATAAACCCCAAACCATGATGCCCAGCCTTGAAAGACGAATGTAGCGTTATTGGGCCTTGATGTCCGCAAAAGGCTATATATGAATTTTGCGGTTCACGCATGCGGTCTTGACGTTATTTCCACGTTTAACGGCATTATCAATGAAATCTAGCAAAATGCACCGTTGTCCAAGGAAATGATGCAATATAAAAGCGTAACGGTAGCTTAGAACGGCATGGAAATGGTATAGCCTTCTTGGGATTCGATCCCCGCACAAACTCACATAAGAAAACCCAGGCTCAAACTTGCGGTTTTGAAGTTATTTCAAACTTTAACGGTAAATAAGGCTCGTAGCTGCACCACGTCGTAGCATATTCTACGTGAACGATCGAATATAAACCCCAAACCATGATGCCCAGCCTTGAAAGACGAATGTAGCGTTATTGGGCCTTGATGTCCGCAAAAGGCTATATATGAATTTTGCGGTTCACGCATGCGGTCTTGACGTTATTTCCACGTTTAACGGCATTATCTGGGCTAGCCTTCTTGGGATTCGATCCCCGCAGAAACAAACATAAGAAAACCAGGGCTCAAACTTGTGGTTTTGAAGTAATTTCAAACTTTAACGGTAAATAAGGCTCGTAGCTGCACCACGTCGTAGCATATTCTACATGAACGATCGAATATAAACCCCAAACCATGATGCCCAGCCTCGAAAGACGAATGTAGCGTTATTGGGCCTTGATGTGCGAAAAGGGCTATATATAAATTTTGCGGTTCACGCATGCGGTCTTGACGTTATTTCCACGTTTAACGGCATTATCAATGAAATCTAGCAAAATGCACCGTTGTCCAAGGAAATGATGCAATATAAAAGCGTAACGGTAGCTTAGAACGGCATGGAAATGGTATAGCCTTCTTGGGATTCGATCCCCACACAAATTCACGTAAGAAAACCCAGGCTCAAACTTGCGGTTTTAAAGTTGTTTCAAACTTTAACGGTAAATAAGGCTCGTAGCTGCACCACGTCGTAGCATATTCTACATGAACGATCGAATATAAACCCCAAACCATGATGCCCAGCCTTGAAAGACGAATGTAGCGTTATTGGGCCTTGATGTCCGCAAAAGGCTATATATGAATTTTGCGGTTCACGCATGCGGTCTTGACGTTATTTCCACGTTTAACGGCATTATCAATGAAATCTAGCAAAAAGCACTGTTTTCCAAAGAAATGATGCAATATAAAAGCGTAACGGTAGCTTAGAGCGGCATGGAAATGGTATAGCCTTCTTGGGATTCGATCCCCGCACAAACTCACATAAGAAAACCCAGGCTCAAACTTGCGGTTTTGAAGTTGTTTCAAAC
>CM068589.1:26857317-26885252 GCA_035048485.1 Pteria penguin | reverse complement strand
GAGCGGCATGGAAATGGTATAGCCTTCTTGGGATTCGATCCCCGCACAAACTCACATAAGAAAACCCGGGCTCAAACTTGCGGTTTTGAAGTTATTTCAAACTTTAACGGTAAATAAGGCTCGTAGCTGCACCACGTCGTAGCATATTCTACGTGAACGATCAAATATAAACCCCAAACCATGATGCCCAGCCTTGAAACACGCATGTAGCGTTATTGGGCCTTGATGTCCGCAAAAGGCTATGTATAAATTTTGCGGTTCACGCATGCGGTCTTGACGTTATTTCCACGTTTAACGGCATTATCAATGAAATCTAGCAAAAAGCACTGTTGTCCAAGGAAATGATGCAATATAAAAGCGGTAGCTTAGAACGGCATGGAAATGGTATAGCCTTCTTGGGATTCGATCCCCGCACAAACTCACATAAGAAAACCCGGGCTCAAACTTGCGGTTTTGAAGTTATTTCAAACTTTAACGGTAAATAAGGCTCGTAGCTGCACCACGTCGTAGCATATTCTACGTGAACGATCAAATATAAACCCCAAACCATGATGCCCAGCCTTGAAACACGCATGTAGCGTTATTGGGCCTTGATGTCCGCAAAAGGCTATGTATAAATTTTGCGGTTCACGCATGCGGTCTTGACGTTATTTCCACGTTTAACGGCATTATCAATGAAATCTAGCAAAAAGCACTGTTGTCCAAGGAAATGATGCAATATAAAAGTATAACGGTAGCTTAGAACGGCATGGAAATGGTATAGCCTTCTTGGAATTCGATCCCCGCACAAACTCACATAAGAAAACCCGGGCTCAAACTTGCGGTTTTGAAGTTATTTCAAACTTTAACGGTAAATAAGGCTCGTAGCTGCACCACGTCGTAGCATATTCTACGTGAACGATCAAATATAAACCCCAAACCATGATGCCCAGCCTTGAAACACGCATGTAGCGTTATTGGGCCTTGATGTCCGCAAAAGGCTATGTATAAATTTTGCGGTTCACGCATGCGGTCTTGACGTTATTTCCACGTTTAACGGCATTATCAATGAAATCTAGCAAAAAGCACTGTTGTCCAAGGAAATGATGCAATATAAAAGTATAACGGTAGCTTAGAACGGCATGGAAATGGTATAGCCTTCTTGGAATTCGATCCCCGCACAAACTCACATAAGAAAACCCGGGCTCAAACTTGCGGTTTTGAAGTTATTTCAAACTTTAACGGTAAATAAGGCTCGTAGCTGCACCACGTCGTAGCATATTCTACGTGAACGATCAAATATAAACCCCAAACCATGATGCCCAGCCTTGAAACACGCATGTAGCGTTATTGGGCCTTGATGTCCGCAAAAGGCTATGTATAAATTTTGCGGTTCACGCATGCGGTCTTGACGTTATTTCCACGTTTAACGGCATTATCAATGAAATCTAGCAAAAAGCACTGTTGTCCAAGGAAATGATGCAATATAAAAGTATAACGGTAGCTTAGAACGGCATGGAAATGGTATAGCCTTCTTGGGATTCGATCCCCGCACAAACTCACATAAGAAAACCCGGGCTCAAACTTGCGGTTTTGAAGTTATTTCAAACTTTAACGGTAAATAAGGCTCGTAGCTGCACCACGTCGTAGCATATTCTACGTGAACGATCAAATATAAACCCCAAACCATGATGCCCAGCCTTGAAACACGCATGTAGCGTTATTGGGCCTTGATGTCCGCAAAAGGCTATGTATAAATTTTGCGGTTCACGCATGCGGTCTTGACGTTATTTCCACGTTTAACGGCATTATCAATGAAATCTAGCAAAAAGCACTGTTGTCCAAGGAAATGATGCAATATAAAACCAAAGCGGTAGCTTAGAACGGCATGGAAATGGTATAGCCTTCTTGGGATTCGATCCCCGCACAAACTCACATAAGAAAACCCGGGCTCAAACTTGCGGTTTTGAAGTTATTTCAAACTTTAACGGTAAATAAGGCTCGTAGCTGCACCACGTCGTAGCATATTCTACGTGAACGATCAAATATAAACCCCAAACCATGATGCCCAGCCTTGAAACACGCATGTAGCGTTATTGGGCCTTGATGTCCGCAAAAGGCTATGTATAAATTTTGCGGTTCACGCATGCGGTCTTGACGTTATTTCCACGTTTAACGGCATTATCAATGAAATCTAGCAAAAAGCACTGTTTTCCAAAGAAATGATGCAATATAAAAGCGTAACGGTAGCTTAGAGCGGCATGGAAATGGTATAGCCTTCTTGGGATTCGATCCCCGCACAAACTCACATAAGAAAACCCGGGCTCAAACTTGCGGTTTTGAAGTTATTTCAAACTTTAACGGTAAATAAGGCTCGTAGCTGCACCACGTCGTAGCATATTCTACGTGAACGATCAAATATAAACCCCAAACCATGATGCCCAGCCTTGAAACACGCATGTAGCGTTATTGGGCCTTGATGTCCGCAAAAGGCTATGTATAAATTTTGCGGTTCACGCATGCGGTCTTGACGTTATTTCCACGTTTAACGGCATTATCAATGAAATCTAGCAAAAAGCACTGTTGTCCAAGGAAATGATGCAATATAAAAGTATAACGGTAGCTTAGAACGGCATGGAAATGGTATAGCCTTCTTGGGATTCGATCCCCGCACAAACTCACATAAGAAAACCCGGGCTCAAACTTGCGGTTTTGAAGTTATTTCAAACTTTAACGGTAAATAAGGCTCGTAGCTGCACCACGTCGTAGCATATTCTACGTGAACGATCAAATATAAACCCCAAACCATGATGCCCAGCCTTGAAACACGCATGTAGCGTTATTGGGCCTTGATGTCCGCAAAAGGCTATGTATAAATTTTGCGGTTCACGCATGCGGTCTTGACGTTATTTCCACGTTTAACGGCATTATCAATGAAATCTAGCAAAAAGCACTGTTGTCCAAGGAAATGATGCAATATAAAAACAAAGCGGTAGCTTAGAACGGCATGGAAATGGTATAGCCTTCTTGGGATTCGATCCCCGCACAAACTCACATAAGAAAACCCGGGCTCAAACTTGCGGTTTTGAAGTTATTTCAAACTTTAACGGTAAATAAGGCTCGTAGCTGCACCACGTCGTAGCATATTCTACGTGAACGATCAAATATAAACCCCAAACCATGATGCCCAGCCTTGAAACACGCATGTAGCGTTATTGGGCCTTGATGTCCGCAAAAGGCTATGTATAAATTTTGCGGTTCACGCATGCGGTCTTGACGTTATTTCCACGTTTAACGGCATTATCAATGAAATCTAGCAAAAAGCACTGTTGTCCAAAGAAATGATGCAATATAAAACCAAAGCGGTATCTTAGAACGGCATGGGAATGGTATAGCCTTCTTGGGATTCGATCCCCGCACAAACTCACATAAGAAAACCCGGGCTCAAACTTGCGGTTTTGAAGTTATTTCAAACTTTAACGGTAAATAAGGCTCGTAGCTGCACCACGTCGTAGCATATTCTACGTGAACGATCAAATATAAACCCCAAACCATGATGCCCAGCCTTGAAACACGCATGTAGCGTTATTGGGCCTTGATGTCCGCAAAAGGCTATGTATAAATTTTGCGGTTCACGCATGCGGTCTTGACGTTATTTCCACGTTTAACGGCATTATCAATGAAATCTAGCAAAAAGCACTGTTGTCCAAGGAAATGATGCAATATAAAAGTATAACGGTAGCTTAGAACGGCATGGAAATGGTATAGCCTTCTTGGGATTCGATCCCCGCACAAACTCACATAAGAAAACCCGGGCTCAAACTTGCGGTTTTGAAGTTATTTCAAACTTTAACGGTAAATAAGGCTCGTAGCTGCACCACGTCGTAGCATATTCTACGTGAACGATCAAATATAAACCCCAAACCATGATGCCCAGCCTTGAAACACGCATGTAGCGTTATTGGGCCTTGATGTCCGCAAAAGGCTATGTATAAATTTTGCGGTTCACGCATGCGGTCTTGACGTTATTTCCACGTTTAACGGCATTATCAATGAAATCTAGCAAAAAGCACTGTTGTCCAAGGAAATGATGCAATATAAAACCAAAGCGGTAGCTTAGAACGGCATGGAAATGGTATAGCCTTCTTGGGATTCGATCCCCGCACAAACTCACATAAGAAAACCCGGGCTCAAACTTGCGGTTTTGAAGTTATTTCAAACTTTAACGGTAAATAAGGCTCGTAGCTGCACCACGTCGTAGCATATTCTACGTGAACGATCAAATATAAACCCCAAACCATGATGCCCAGCCTTGAAACACGCATGTAGCGTTATTGGGCCTTGATGTCCGCAAAAGGCTATGTATAAATTTTGCGGTTCACGCATGCGGTCTTGACGTTATTTCCACGTTTAACGGCATTATCAATGAAATCTAGCAAAAAGCACTGTTGTCCAAGGAAATGATGCAATATAAAACCAAAGCGGTAGCTTAGAACGGCATGGAAATGGTATAGCCTTCTTGGGATTCGATCCCCGCACAAACTCACATAAGAAAACCCGGGCTCAAACTTGCGGTTTTGAAGTTATTTCAAACTTTAACGGTAAATAAGGCTCGTAGCTGCACCACGTCGTAGCATATTCTACGTGAACGATCAAATATAAACCCCAAACCATGATGCCCAGCCTTGAAACACGCATGTAGCGTTATTGGGCCTTGATGTCCGCAAAAGGCTATGTATAAATTTTGCGGTTCACGCATGCGGTCTTGACGTTATTTCCACGTTTAACGGCATTATCAATGAAATCTAGCAAAAAGCACTGTTGTCCAAGGAAATGATGCAATATAAAACCAAAGCGGTAGCTTAGAACGGCATGGAAATGGTATAGCCTTCTTGGGATTCGATCCCCGCACAAACTCACATAAGAAAACCCGGGCTCAAACTTGCGGTTTTGAAGTTATTTCAAACTTTAACGGTAAATAAGGCTCGTAGCTGCACCACGTCGTAGCATATTCTACGTGAACGATCAAATATAAACCCCAAACCATGATGCCCAGCCTTGAAACACGCATGTAGCGTTATTGGGCCTTGATGTCCGCAAAAGGCTATGTATAAATTTTGCGGTTCACGCATGCGGTCTTGACGTTATTTCCACGTTTAACGGCATTATCAATGAAATCTAGCAAAAAGCACTGTTGTCCAAGGAAATGATGCAATATAAATCCAAAGCGGTAGCTTAGAACGGCATGAAAATGGTATAGCCTTCTTGGGATTCGATCCCCGCACAAACTCACATAAGAAAACCCGGGCTCAAACTTGCGGTTTTGAAGTTATTTCAAACTTTAACGGTAAATAAGGCTCGTAGCTGCACCACGTCGTAGCATATTCTACGTGAACGATCAAATATAAACCCCAAACCATGATGCCCAGCCTTGAAACACGCATGTAGCGTTATTGGGCCTTGATGTCCGCAAAAGGCTATGTATAAATTTTGCGGTTCACGCATGCGGTCTTGACGTTATTTCCACGTTTAACGGCATTATCAATGAAATCTAGCAAAAAGCACTGTTGTCCAAGGAAATGATGCAATATAAAAGTATAACGGTAGCTTAGAACGGCATGGAAATGGTATAGCCTTCTTGGGATTCGATCCCCGCACAAACTCACATAAGAAAACCCGGGCTCAAACTTGCGGTTTTGAAGTTATTTCAAACTTTAACGGTAAATAAGGCTCGTAGCTGCACCACGTCGTAGCATATTCTACGTGAACGATCAAATATAAACCCCAAACCATGATGCCCAGCCTTGAAACACGCATGTAGCGTTATTGGGCCTTGATGTCCGCAAAAGGCTATGTATAAATTTTGCGGTTCACGCATGCGGTCTTGACGTTATTTCCACGTTTAACGGCATTATCAATGAAATCTAGCAAAAAGCACTGTTGTCCAAGGAAATGATGCAATATAAAAGTATAACGGTAGCTTAGAACGGCATGGAAATGGTATAGCCTTCTTGGAATTCGATCCCCGCACAAACTCACATAAGAAAACCCGGGCTCAAACTTGCGGTTTTGAAGTTATTTCAAACTTTAACGGTAAATAAGGCTCGTAGCTGCACCACGTCGTAGCATATTCTACGTGAACGATCAAATATAAACCCCAAACCATGATGCCCAGCCTTGAAACACGCATGTAGCGTTATTGGGCCTTGATGTCCGCAAAAGGCTATGTATAAATTTTGCGGTTCACGCATGCGGTCTTGACGTTATTTCCACGTTTAACGGCATTATCAATGAAATCTAGCAAAAAGCACTGTTGTCCAAGGAAATGATGCAATATAAAACCAAAGCGGTAGCTTAGAACGGCATGGAAATGGTATAGCCTTCTTGGGATTCGATCCCCGCACAAACTCACATAAGAAAACCCGGGCTCAAACTTGCGGTTTTGAAGTTATTTCAAACTTTAACGGTAAATAAGGCTCGTAGCTGCACCACGTCGTAGCATATTCTACGTGAACGATCAAATATAAACCCCAAACCATGATGCCCAGCCTTGAAACACGCATGTAGCGTTATTGGGCCTTGATGTCCGCAAAAGGCTATGTATAAATTTTGCGGTTCACGCATGCGGTCTTGACGTTATTTCCACGTTTAACGGCATTATCAATGAAATCTAGCAAAAAGCACTGTTGTCCAAGGAAATGATGCAATATAAAAGCGAAGCGGTAGCTTAGAACGGCATGGAAATGGTATAGCCTTCTTGGGATTCGATCCCCGCACAAACTCACATAAGAAAACCCGGGCTCAAACTTGCGGTTTTGAAGTTATTTCAAACTTTAACGGTAAATAAGGCTCGTAGCTGCACCACGTCGTAGCATATTCTACGTGAACGATCAAATATAAACCCCAAACCATGATGCCCAGCCTTGAAACACGCATGTAGCGTTATTGGGCCTTGATGTCCGCAAAAGGCTATGTATAAATTTTGCGGTTCACGCATGCGGTCTTGACGTTATTTCCACGTTTAACGGCATTATCAATGAAATCTAGCAAAAAGCACTGTTGTCCAAGGAAATGATGCAATATAAAACCAAAGCGGTAGCTTAGAACGGCATGGAAATGGTATAGCCTTCTTGGGATTCGATCCCCGCACAAACTCACATAAGAAAACCCGGGCTCAAACTTGCGGTTTTGAAGTTATTTCAAACTTTAACGGTAAATAAGGCTCGTAGCTGCACCACGTCGTAGCATATTCTACGTGAACGATCAAATATAAACCCCAAACCATGATGCCCAGCCTTGAAACACGCATGTAGCGTTATTGGGCCTTGATGTCCGCAAAAGGCTATGTATAAATTTTGCGGTTCACGCATGCGGTCTTGACGTTATTTCCACGTTTAACGGCATTATCAATGAAATCTAGCAAAAAGCACTGTTGTCCAAGGAAATGATGCAATATAAAAGTATAACGGTAGCTTAGAACGGCATGGAAATGGTATAGCCTTCTTGGGATTCGATCCCCGCACAAACTCACATAAGAAAACCCGGGCTCAAACTTGCGGTTTTGAAGTTATTTCAAACTTTAACGGTAAATAAGGCTCGTAGCTGCACCACGTCGTAGCATATTCTACGTGAACGATCAAATATAAACCCCAAACCATGATGCCCAGCCTTGAAACACGCATGTAGCGTTATTGGGCCTTGATGTCCGCAAAAGGCTATGTATAAATTTTGCGGTTCACGCATGCGGTCTTGACGTTATTTCCACGTTTAACGGCATTATCAATGAAATCTAGCAAAAAGCACTGTTGTCCAAGGAAATGATGCAATATAAAACCAAAGCGGTAGCTTAGAACGGCATGGAAATGGTATAGCCTTCTTGGGATTCGATCCCCGCACAAACTCACATAAGAAAACCCGGGCTCAAACTTGCGGTTTTGAAGTTATTTCAAACTTTAACGGTAAATAAGGCTCGTAGCTGCACCACGTCGTAGCATATTCTACGTGAACGATCAAATATAAACCCCAAACCATGATGCCCAGCCTTGAAACACGCATGTAGCGTTATTGGGCCTTGATGTCCGCAAAAGGCTATGTATAAATTTTGCGGTTCACGCATGCGGTCTTGACGTTATTTCCACGTTTAACGGCATTATCAATGAAATCTAGCAAAAAGCACTGTTGTCCAAGGAAATGATGCAATATAAAAGTATAACGGTAGCTTAGAACGGCATGGAAATGGTATAGCCTTCTTGGGATTCGATCCCCGCACAAACTCACATAAGAAAACCCGGGCTCAAACTTGCGGTTTTGAAGTTATTTCAAACTTTAACGGTAAATAAGGCTCGTAGCTGCACCACGTCGTAGCATATTCTACGTGAACGATCAAATATAAACCCCAAACCATGATGCCCAGCCTTGAAACACGCATGTAGCGTTATTGGGCCTTGATGTCCGCAAAAGGCTATGTATAAATTTTGCGGTTCACGCATGCGGTCTTGACGTTATTTCCACGTTTAACGGCATTATCAATGAAATCTAGCAAAAAGCACTGTTGTCCAAGGAAATGATGCAATATAAAACCAAAGCGGTAGCTTAGAACGGCATGGAAATGGTATAGCCTTCTTGGGATTCGATCCCCGCACAAACTCACATAAGAAAACCCGGGCTCAAACTTGCGGTTTTGAAGTTATTTCAAACTTTAACGGTAAATAAGGCTCGTAGCTGCACCACGTCGTAGCATATTCTACGTGAACGATCAAATATAAACCCCAAACCATGATGCCCAGCCTTGAAACACGCATGTAGCGTTATTGGGCCTTGATGTCCGCAAAAGGCTATGTATAAATTTTGCGGTTCACGCATGCGGTCTTGACGTTATTTCCACGTTTAACGGCATTATCAATGAAATCTAGCAAAAAGCACTGTTGTCCAAGGAAATGATGCAATATAAAAGTATAACGGTAGCTTAGAACGGCATGGAAATGGTATAGCCTTCTTGGGATTCGATCCCCGCACAAACTCACATAAGAAAACCCGGGCTCAAACTTGCGGTTTTGAAGTTATTTCAAACTTTAACGGTAAATAAGGCTCGTAGCTGCACCACGTCGTAGCATATTCTACGTGAACGATCAAATATAAACCCCAAACCATGATGCCCAGCCTTGAAACACGCATGTAGCGTTATTGGGCCTTGATGTCCGCAAAAGGCTATGTATAAATTTTGCGGTTCACGCATGCGGTCTTGACGTTATTTCCACGTTTAACGGCATTATCAATGAAATCTAGCAAAAAGCACTGTTGTCCAAGGAAATGATGCAATATAAAACCAAAGCGGTAGCTTAGAACGGCATGGAAATGGTATAGCCTTCTTGGGATTCGATCCCCGCACAAACTCACATAAGAAAACCCGGGCTCAAACTTGCGGTTTTGAAGTTATTTCAAACTTTAACGGTAAATAAGGCTCGTAGCTGCACCACGTCGTAGCATATTCTACGTGAACGATCAAATATAAACCCCAAACCATGATGCCCAGCCTTGAAACACGCATGTAGCGTTATTGGGCCTTGATGTCCGCAAAAGGCTATGTATAAATTTTGCGGTTCACGCATGCGGTCTTGACGTTATTTCCACGTTTAACGGCATTATCAATGAAATCTAGCAAAAAGCACTGTTGTCCAAGGAAATGATGCAATATAAAAGCGGTAGCTTAGAACGGCATGGAAATGGTATAGCCTTCTTGGGATTCGATCCCCGCACAAACTCACATAAGAAAACCCGGGCTCAAACTTGCGGTTTTGAAGTTATTTCAAACTTTAACGGTAAATAAGGCTCGTAGCTGCACCACGTCGTAGCATATTCTACGTGAACGATCAAATATAAACCCCAAACCATGATGCCCAGCCTTGAAACACGCATGTAGCGTTATTGGGCCTTGATGTCCGCAAAAGGCTATGTATAAATTTTGCGGTTCACGCATGCGGTCTTGACGTTATTTCCACGTTTAACGGCATTATCAATGAAATCTAGCAAAAAGCACTGTTGTCCAAGGAAATGATGCAATATAAAAGTATAACGGTAGCTTAGAACGGCATGGAAATGGTATAGCCTTCTTGGGATTCGATCCCCGCACAAACTCACATAAGAAAACCCGGGCTCAAACTTGCGGTTTTGAAGTTATTTCAAACTTTAACGGTAAATAAGGCTCGTAGCTGCACCACGTCGTAGCATATTCTACGTGAACGATCAAATATAAACCCCAAACCATGATGCCCAGCCTTGAAACACGCATGTAGCGTTATTGGGCCTTGATGTCCGCAAAAGGCTATGTATAAATTTTGCGGTTCACGCATGCGGTCTTGACGTTATTTCCACGTTTAACGGCATTATCAATGAAATCTAGCAAAAAGCACTGTTGTCCAAGGAAATGATGCAATATAAAACCAAAGCGGTAGCTTAGAACGGCATGGAAATGGTATAGCCTTCTTGGGATTCGATCCCCGCACAAACTCACATAAGAAAACCCGGGCTCAAACTTGCGGTTTTGAAGTTATTTCAAACTTTAACGGTAAATAAGGCTCGTAGCTGCACCACGTCGTAGCATATTCTACGTGAACGATCAAATATAAACCCCAAACCATGATGCCCAGCCTTGAAACACGCATGTAGCGTTATTGGGCCTTGATGTCCGCAAAAGGCTATGTATAAATTTTGCGGTTCACGCATGCGGTCTTGACGTTATTTCCACGTTTAACGGCATTATCAATGAAATCTAGCAAAAAGCACTGTTGTCCAAGGAAATGATGCAATATAAAACCAAAGCGGTAGCTTAGAACGGCATGGAAATGGTATAGCCTTCTTGGGATTCGATCCCCGCACAAACTCACATAAGAAAACCCGGGCTCAAACTTGCGGTTTTGAAGTTATTTCAAACTTTAACGGTAAATAAGGCTCGTAGCTGCACCACGTCGTAGCATATTCTACGTGAACGATCAAATATAAACCCCAAACCATGATGCCCAGCCTTGAAACACGCATGTAGCGTTATTGGGCCTTGATGTCCGCAAAAGGCTATGTATAAATTTTGCGGTTCACGCATGCGGTCTTGACGTTATTTCCACGTTTAACGGCATTATCAATGAAATCTAGCAAAAAGCACTGTTGTCCAAGGAAATGATGCAATATAAAAGTATAACGGTAGCTTAGAACGGCATGGAAATGGTATAGCCTTCTTGGGATTCGATCCCCGCACAAACTCACATAAGAAAACCCGGGCTCAAACTTGCGGTTTTGAAGTTATTTCAAACTTTAACGGTAAATAAGGCTCGTAGCTGCACCACGTCGTAGCATATTCTACGTGAACGATCAAATATAAACCCCAAACCATGATGCCCAGCCTTGAAACACGCATGTAGCGTTATTGGGCCTTGATGTCCGCAAAAGGCTATGTATAAATTTTGCGGTTCACGCATGCGGTCTTGACGTTATTTCCACGTTTAACGGCATTATCAATGAAATCTAGCAAAAAGCACTGTTGTCCAAGGAAATGATGCAATATAAAAGTATAACGGTAGCTTAGAACGGCATGGAAATGGTATAGCCTTCTTGGAATTCGATCCCCGCACAAACTCACATAAGAAAACCCGGGCTCAAACTTGCGGTTTTGAAGTTATTTCAAACTTTAACGGTAAATAAGGCTCGTAGCTGCACCACGTCGTAGCATATTCTACGTGAACGATCAAATATAAACCCCAAACCATGATGCCCAGCCTTGAAACACGCATGTAGCGTTATTGGGCCTTGATGTCCGCAAAAGGCTATGTATAAATTTTGCGGTTCACGCATGCGGTCTTGACGTTATTTCCACGTTTAACGGCATTATCAATGAAATCTAGCAAAAAGCACTGTTGTCCAAGGAAATGATGCAATATAAAAACAAAGCGGTAGCTTAGAACGGCATGGAAATGGTATAGCCTTCTTGGGATTCGATCCCCGCACAAACTCACATAAGAAAACCCGGGCTCAAACTTGCGGTTTTGAAGTTATTTCAAACTTTAACGGTAAATAAGGCTCGTAGCTGCACCACGTCGTAGCATATTCTACGTGAACGATCAAATATAAACCCCAAACCATGATGCCCAGCCTTGAAACACGCATGTAGCGTTATTGGGCCTTGATGTCCGCAAAAGGCTATGTATAAATTTTGCGGTTCACGCATGCGGTCTTGACGTTATTTCCACGTTTAACGGCATTATCAATGAAATCTAGCAAAAAGCACTGTTGTCCAAGGAAATGATGCAATATAAAAGTATAACGGTAGCTTAGAACGGCATGGAAATGGTATAGCCTTCTTGGGATTCGATCCCCGCACAAACTCACATAAGAAAACCCGGGCTCAAACTTGCGGTTTTGAAGTTATTTCAAACTTTAACGGTAAATAAGGCTCGTAGCTGCACCACGTCGTAGCATATTCTACGTGAACGATCAAATATAAACCCCAAACCATGATGCCCAGCCTTGAAACACGCATGTAGCGTTATTGGGCCTTGATGTCCGCAAAAGGCTATGTATAAATTTTGCGGTTCACGCATGCGGTCTTGACGTTATTTCCACGTTTAACGGCATTATCAATGAAATCTAGCAAAAAGCACTGTTGTCCAAGGAAATGATGCAATATAAAACCAAAGCGGTAGCTTAGAACGGCATGGAAATGGTATAGCCTTCTTGGGATTCGATCCCCGCACAAACTCACATAAGAAAACCCGGGCTCAAACTTGCGGTTTTGAAGTTATTTCAAACTTTAACGGTAAATAAGGCTCGTAGCTGCACCACGTCGTAGCATATTCTACGTGAACGATCAAATATAAACCCCAAACCATGATGCCCAGCCTTGAAACACGCATGTAGCGTTATTGGGCCTTGATGTCCGCAAAAGGCTATGTATAAATTTTGCGGTTCACGCATGCGGTCTTGACGTTATTTCCACGTTTAACGGCATTATCAATGAAATCTAGCAAAAAGCACTGTTGTCCAAGGAAATGATGCAATATAAAAGTATAACGGTAGCTTAGAACGGCATGGAAATGGTATAGCCTTCTTGGGATTCGATCCCCGCACAAACTCACATAAGAAAACCCGGGCTCAAACTTGCGGTTTTGAAGTTATTTCAAACTTTAACGGTAAATAAGGCTCGTAGCTGCACCACGTCGTAGCATATTCTACGTGAACGATCAAATATAAACCCCAAACCATGATGCCCAGCCTTGAAACACGCATGTAGCGTTATTGGGCCTTGATGTCCGCAAAAGGCTATGTATAAATTTTGCGGTTCACGCATGCGGTCTTGACGTTATTTCCACGTTTAACGGCATTATCAATGAAATCTAGCAAAAAGCACTGTTGTCCAAGGAAATGATGCAATATAAAAGTATAACGGTAGCTTAGAACGGCATGGAAATGGTATAGCCTTCTTGGAATTCGATCCCCGCACAAACTCACATAAGAAAACCCGGGCTCAAACTTGCGGTTTTGAAGTTATTTCAAACTTTAACGGTAAATAAGGCTCGTAGCTGCACCACGTCGTAGCATATTCTACGTGAACGATCAAATATAAACCCCAAACCATGATGCCCAGCCTTGAAACACGCATGTAGCGTTATTGGGCCTTGATGTCCGCAAAAGGCTATGTATAAATTTTGCGGTTCACGCATGCGGTCTTGACGTTATTTCCACGTTTAACGGCATTATCAATGAAATCTAGCAAAAAGCACTGTTGTCCAAGGAAATGATGCAATATAAAAGCGTAACGGTAGCTTAGAGCGGCATGGAAATGGTATAGCCTTCTTGGGATTCGATCCCCGCACAAACTCACATAAGAAAACCCGGGCTCAAACTTGCGGTTTTGAAGTTATTTCAAACTTTAACGGTAAATAAGGCTCGTAGCTGCACCACGTCGTAGCATATTCTACGTGAACGATCAAATATAAACCCCAAACCATGATGCCCAGCCTTGAAACACGCATGTAGCGTTATTGGGCCTTGATGTCCGCAAAAGGCTATGTATAAATTTTGCGGTTCACGCATGCGGTCTTGACGTTATTTCCACGTTTAACGGCATTATCAATGAAATCTAGCAAAAAGCACTGTTGTCCAAGGAAATGATGCAATATAAAAGTATAACGGTAGCTTAGAACGGCATGGAAATGGTATAGCCTTCTTGGGATTCGATCCCCGCACAAACTCACATAAGAAAACCCGGGCTCAAACTTGCGGTTTTGAAGTTATTTCAAACTTTAACGGTAAATAAGGCTCGTAGCTGCACCACGTCGTAGCATATTCTACGTGAACGATCAAATATAAACCCCAAACCATGATGCCCAGCCTTGAAACACGCATGTAGCGTTATTGGGCCTTGATGTCCGCAAAAGGCTATGTATAAATTTTGCGGTTCACGCATGCGGTCTTGACGTTATTTCCACGTTTAACGGCATTATCAATGAAATCTAGCAAAAAGCACTGTTTTCCAAAGAAATGATGCAATATAAAAGCGTAACGGTAGCTTAGAGCGGCATGGAAATGGTATAGCCTTCTTGGGATTCGATCCCCGCACAAACTCACATAAGAAAACCCGGGCTCAAACTTGCGGTTTTGAAGTTATTTCAAACTTTAACGGTAAATAAGGCTCGTAGCTGCACCACGTCGTAGCATATTCTACGTGAACGATCAAATATAAACCCCAAACCATGATGCCCAGCCTTGAAACACGCATGTAGCGTTATTGGGCCTTGATGTCCGCAAAAGGCTATGTATAAATTTTGCGGTTCACGCATGCGGTCTTGACGTTATTTCCACGTTTAACGGCATTATCAATGAAATCTAGCAAAAAGCACTGTTGTCCAAGGAAATGATGCAATATAAAACCTTACCGGTAGCTTAGAACGGCATGGAAATGGTATAGCCTTCTTGGGATTCGATCCCCGCACAAACTCACATAAGAAAACCCGGGCTCAAACTTGCGGTTTTGAAGTTATTTCAAACTTTAACGGTAAATAAGGCTCGTAGCTGCACCACGTCGTAGCATATTCTACGTGAACGATCAAATATAAACCCCAAACCATGATGCCCAGCCTTGAAACACGCATGTAGCGTTATTGGGCCTTGATGTCCGCAAAAGGCTATGTATAAATTTTGCGGTTCACGCATGCGGTCTTGACGTTATTTCCACGTTTAACGGCATTATCAATGAAATCTAGCAAAAAGCACTGTTGTCCAAGGAAATGATGCAATATAAAAGTATAACGGTAGCTTAGAACGGCATGGAAATGGTATAGCCTTCTTGGAATTCGATCCCCGCACAAACTCACATAAGAAAACCCGGGCTCAAACTTGCGGTTTTGAAGTTATTTCAAACTTTAACGGTAAATAAGGCTCGTAGCTGCACCACGTCGTAGCATATTCTACGTGAACGATCAAATATAAACCCCAAACCATGATGCCCAGCCTTGAAACACGCATGTAGCGTTATTGGGCCTTGATGTCCGCAAAAGGCTATGTATAAATTTTGCGGTTCACGCATGCGGTCTTGACGTTATTTCCACGTTTAACGGCATTATCAATGAAATCTAGCAAAAAGCACTGTTGTCCAAGGAAATGATGCAATATAAAAGTATAACGGTAGCTTAGAACGGCATGGAAATGGTATAGCCTTCTTGGGATTCGATCCCCGCACAAACTCACATAAGAAAACCCGGGCTCAAACTTGCGGTTTTGAAGTTATTTCAAACTTTAACGGTAAATAAGGCTCGTAGCTGCACCACGTCGTAGCATATTCTACGTGAACGATCAAATATAAACCCCAAACCATGATGCCCAGCCTTGAAACACGCATGTAGCGTTATTGGGCCTTGATGTCCGCAAAAGGCTATGTATAAATTTTGCGGTTCACGCATGCGGTCTTGACGTTATTTCCACGTTTAACGGCATTATCAATGAAATCTAGCAAAAAGCACTGTTTTCCAAAGAAATGATGCAATATAAAAGCGTAACGGTAGCTTAGAGCGGCATGGAAATGGTATAGCCTTCTTGGGATTCGATCCCCGCACAAACTCACATAAGAAAACCCGGGCTCAAACTTGCGGTTTTGAAGTTATTTCAAACTTTAACGGTAAATAAGGCTCGTAGCTGCACCACGTCGTAGCATATTCTACGTGAACGATCAAATATAAACCCCAAACCATGATGCCCAGCCTTGAAACACGCATGTAGCGTTATTGGGCCTTGATGTCCGCAAAAGGCTATGTATAAATTTTGCGGTTCACGCATGCGGTCTTGACGTTATTTCCACGTTTAACGGCATTATCAATGAAATCTAGCAAAAAGCACTGTTGTCCAAGGAAATGATGCAATATAAAAACAAAGCGGTAGCTTAGAACGGCATGGAAATGGTATAGCCTTCTTGGGATTCGATCCCCGCACAAACTCACATAAGAAAACCCGGGCTCAAACTTGCGGTTTTGAAGTTATTTCAAACTTTAACGGTAAATAAGGCTCGTAGCTGCACCACGTCGTAGCATATTCTACGTGAACGATCAAATATAAACCCCAAACCATGATGCCCAGCCTTGAAACACGCATGTAGCGTTATTGGGCCTTGATGTCCGCAAAAGGCTATGTATAAATTTTGCGGTTCACGCATGCGGTCTTGACGTTATTTCCACGTTTAACGGCATTATCAATGAAATCTAGCAAAAAGCACTGTTGTCCAAGGAAATGATGCAATATAAAACCAAAGCGGTAGCTTAGAACGGCATGGAAATGGTATAGCCTTCTTGGGATTCGATCCCCGCACAAACTCACATAAGAAAACCCGGGCTCAAACTTGCGGT
Source organism: Pteria penguin (assembly GCA_035048485.1). Classification (NCBI taxonomy): domain Eukaryota; kingdom Metazoa; phylum Mollusca; class Bivalvia; order Pterioida; family Pteriidae; genus Pteria; species Pteria penguin. Next base: position 26,868,393 of record CM068589.1, on the reverse strand, counting down.
TTTGAAGTTATTTCAAACTTTAACGGTAAATAAGGCTCGTAGCTGCACCACGTCGTAGCATATTCTACGTGAACGATCAAATATAAACCCCAAACCATGATGCCCAGCCTTGAAACACGCATGTAGCGTTATTGGGCCTTGATGTCCGCAAAAGGCTATGTATAAATTTTGCGGTTCACGCATGCGGTCTTGACGTTATTTCCACGTTTAACGGCATTATCAATGAAATCTAGCAAAAAGCACTGTTGTCCAAGGAAATGATGCAATATAAAAACAAAGCGGTAGCTTAGAACGGCATGGAAATGGTATAGCCTTCTTGGGATTCGATCCCCGCACAAACTCACATAAGAAAACCCGGGCTCAAACTTGCGGTTTTGAAGTTATTTCAAACTTTAACGGTAAATAAGGCTCGTAGCTGCACCACGTCGTAGCATATTCTACGTGAACGATCAAATATAAACCCCAAACCATGATGCCCAGCCTTGAAACACGCATGTAGCGTTATTGGGCCTTGATGTCCGCAAAAGGCTATGTATAAATTTTGCGGTTCACGCATGCGGTCTTGACGTTATTTCCACGTTTAACGGCATTATCAATGAAATCTAGCAAAAAGCACTGTTGTCCAAGGAAATGATGCAATATAAAAACCAAAGCGGTAGCTTAGAACGGCATGGAAATGGTATAGCCTTCTTGGGATTCGATCCCCGCACAAACTCACATAAGAAAACCCGGGCTCAAACTTGCGGTTTTGAAGTTATTTCAAACTTTAACGGTAAATAAGGCTCGTAGCTGCACCACGTCGTAGCATATTCTACGTGAACGATCAAATATAAACCCCAAACCATGATGCCCAGCCTTGAAACACGCATGTAGCGTTATTGGGCCTTGATGTCCGCAAAAGGCTATGTATAAATTTTGCGGTTCACGCATGCGGTCTTGACGTTATTTCCACGTTTAACGGCATTATCAATGAAATCTAGCAAAAAGCACTGTTTTCCAAAGAAATGATGCAATATAAAAGCGTAACGGTAGCTTAGAGCGGCATGGAAATGGTATAGCCTTCTTGGGATTCGATCCCCGCACAAACTCACATAAGAAAACCCGGGCTCAAACTTGCGGTTTTGAAGTTATTTCAAACTTTAACGGTAAATAAGGCTCGTAGCTGCACCACGTCGTAGCATATTCTACGTGAACGATCAAATATAAACCCCAAACCATGATGCCCAGCCTTGAAACACGCATGTAGCGTTATTGGGCCTTGATGTCCGCAAAAGGCTATGTATAAATTTTGCGGTTCACGCATGCGGTCTTGACGTTATTTCCACGTTTAACGGCATTATCAATGAAATCTAGCAAAAAGCACTGTTGTCCAAGGAAATGATGCAATATAAAAACAAAGCGGTAGCTTAGAACGGCATGGAAATGGTATAGCCTTCTTGGGATTCGATCCCCGCACAAACTCACATAAGAAAACCCGGGCTCAAACTTGCGGTTTTGAAGTTATTTCAAACTTTAACGGTAAATAAGGCTCGTAGCTGCACCACGTCGTAGCATATTCTACGTGAACGATCAAATATAAACCCCAAACCATGATGCCCAGCCTTGAAACACGCATGTAGCGTTATTGGGCCTTGATGTCCGCAAAAGGCTATGTATAAATTTTGCGGTTCACGCATGCGGTCTTGACGTTATTTCCACGTTTAACGGCATTATCAATGAAATCTAGCAAAAAGCACTGTTGTCCAAGGAAATGATGCAATATAAAACAAAAGCGGTAGCTTAGAACGGCATGGAAATGGTATAGCCTTCTTGGGATTCGATCCCCGCACAAACTCACATAAGAAAACCCGGGCTCAAACTTGCGGTTTTGAAGTTATTTCAAACTTTAACGGTAAATAAGGCTCGTAGCTGCACCACGTCGTAGCATATTCTACGTGAACGATCAAATATAAACCCCAAACCATGATGCCCAGCCTTGAAACACGCATGTAGCGTTATTGGGCCTTGATGTCCGCAAAAGGCTATGTATAAATTTTGCGGTTCACGCATGCGGTCTTGACGTTATTTCCACGTTTAACGGCATTATCAATGAAATCTAGCAAAAAGCACTGTTGTCCAAGGAAATGATGCAATATAAAAGCGTAACGGTAGCTTAGAGCGGCATGGAAATGGTATAGCCTTCTTGGGATTCGATCCCCGCACAAACTCACATAAGAAAACCCGGGCTCAAACTTGCGGTTTTGAAGTTATTTCAAACTTTAACGGTAAATAAGGCTCGTAGCTGCACCACGTCGTAGCATATTCTACGTGAACGATCAAATATAAACCCCAAACCATGATGCCCAGCCTTGAAACACGCATGTAGCGTTATTGGGCCTTGATGTCCGCAAAAGGCTATGTATAAATTTTGCGGTTCACGCATGCGGTCTTGACGTTATTTCCACGTTTAACGGCATTATCAATGAAATCTAGCAAAAAGCACTGTTGTCCAAGGAAATGATGCAATATAAAAGCGTAACGGTAGCTTAGAGCGGCATGGAAATGGTATAGCCTTCTTGGGATTCGATCCCCGCACAAACTCACATAAGAAAACCCGGGCTCAAACTTGCGGTTTTGAAGTTATTTCAAACTTTAACGGTAAATAAGGCTCGTAGCTGCACCACGTCGTAGCATATTCTACGTGAACGATCAAATATAAACCCCAAACCATGATGCCCAGCCTTGAAACACGCATGTAGCGTTATTGGGCCTTGATGTCCGCAAAAGGCTATGTATAAATTTTGCGGTTCACGCATGCGGTCTTGACGTTATTTCCACGTTTAACGGCATTATCAATGAAATCTAGCAAAAAGCACTGTTGTCCAAGGAAATGATGCAATATAAAAACAAAGCGGTAGCTTAGAACGGCATGGAAATGGTATAGCCTTCTTGGGATTCGATCCCCGCACAAACTCACATAAGAAAACCCGGGCTCAAACTTGCGGTTTTGAAGTTATTTCAAACTTTAACGGTAAATAAGGCTCGTAGCTGCACCACGTCGTAGCATATTCTACGTGAACGATCAAATATAAACCCCAAACCATGATGCCCAGCCTTGAAACACGCATGTAGCGTTATTGGGCCTTGATGTCCGCAAAAGGCTATGTATAAATTTTGCGGTTCACGCATGCGGTCTTGACGTTATTTCCACGTTTAACGGCATTATCAATGAAATCTAGCAAAAAGCACTGTTGTCCAAGGAAATGATGCAATATAAAAGTATAACGGTAGCTTAGAACGGCATGGAAATGGTATAGCCTTCTTGGAATTCGATCCCCGCACAAACTCACATAAGAAAACCCGGGCTCAAACTTGCGGTTTTGAAGTTATTTCAAACTTTAACGGTAAATAAGGCTCGTAGCTGCACCACGTCGTAGCATATTCTACGTGAACGATCAAATATAAACCCCAAACCATGATGCCCAGCCTTGAAACACGCATGTAGCGTTATTGGGCCTTGATGTCCGCAAAAGGCTATGTATAAATTTTGCGGTTCACGCATGCGGTCTTGACGTTATTTCCACGTTTAACGGCATTATCAATGAAATCTAGCAAAAAGCACTGTTGTCCAAGGAAATGATGCAATATAAAAGTATAACGGTAGCTTAGAACGGCATGGAAATGGTATAGCCTTCTTGGAATTCGATCCCCGCACAAACTCACATAAGAAAACCCGGGCTCAAACTTGCGGTTTTGAAGTTATTTCAAACTTTAACGGTAAATAAGGCTCGTAGCTGCACCACGTCGTAGCATATTCTACGTGAACGATCAAATATAAACCCCAAACCATGATGCCCAGCCTTGAAACACGCATGTAGCGTTATTGGGCCTTGATGTCCGCAAAAGGCTATGTATAAATTTTGCGGTTCACGCATGCGGTCTTGACGTTATTTCCACGTTTAACGGCATTATCAATGAAATCTAGCAAAAAGCACTGTTGTCCAAGGAAATGATGCAATATAAAAGTATAACGGTAGCTTAGAACGGCATGGAAATGGTATAGCCTTCTTGGAATTCGATCCCCGCACAAACTCACATAAGAAAACCCGGGCTCAAACTTGCGGTTTTGAAGTTATTTCAAACTTTAACGGTAAATAAGGCTCGTAGCTGCACCACGTCGTAGCATATTCTACGTGAACGATCAAATATAAACCCCAAACCATGATGCCCAGCCTTGAAACACGCATGTAGCGTTATTGGGCCTTGATGTCCGCAAAAGGCTATGTATAAATTTTGCGGTTCACGCATGCGGTCTTGACGTTATTTCCACGTTTAACGGCATTATCAATGAAATCTAGCAAAAAGCACTGTTGTCCAAGGAAATGATGCAATATAAAACCAAAGCGGTAGCTTAGAACGGCATGGAAATGGTATAGCCTTCTTGGGATTCGATCCCCGCACAAACTCACATAAGAAAACCCGGGCTCAAACTTGCGGTTTTGAAGTTATTTCAAACTTTAACGGTAAATAAGGCTCGTAGCTGCACCACGTCGTAGCATATTCTACGTGAACGATCAAATATAAACCCCAAACCATGATGCCCAGCCTTGAAACACGCATGTAGCGTTATTGGGCCTTGATGTCCGCAAAAGGCTATGTATAAATTTTGCGGTTCACGCATGCGGTCTTGACGTTATTTCCACGTTTAACGGCATTATCAATGAAATCTAGCAAAAAGCACTGTTGTCCAAGGAAATGATGCAATATAAAAGTATAACGGTAGCTTAGAACGGCATGGAAATGGTATAGCCTTCTTGGAATTCGATCCCCGCACAAACTCACATAAGAAAACCCGGGCTCAAACTTGCGGTTTTGAAGTTATTTCAAACTTTAACGGTAAATAAGGCTCGTAGCTGCACCACGTCGTAGCATATTCTACGTGAACGATCAAATATAAACCCCAAACCATGATGCCCAGCCTTGAAACACGCATGTAGCGTTATTGGGCCTTGATGTCCGCAAAAGGCTATGTATAAATTTTGCGGTTCACGCATGCGGTCTTGACGTTATTTCCACGTTTAACGGCATTATCAATGAAATCTAGCAAAAAGCACTGTTGTCCAAGGAAATGATGCAATATAAAAGTATAACGGTAGCTTAGAACGGCATGGAAATGGTATAGCCTTCTTGGAATTCGATCCCCGCACAAACTCACATAAGAAAACCCGGGCTCAAACTTGCGGTTTTGAAGTTATTTCAAACTTTAACGGTAAATAAGGCTCGTAGCTGCACCACGTCGTAGCATATTCTACGTGAACGATCAAATATAAACCCCAAACCATGATGCCCAGCCTTGAAACACGCATGTAGCGTTATTGGGCCTTGATGTCCGCAAAAGGCTATGTATAAATTTTGCGGTTCACGCATGCGGTCTTGACGTTATTTCCACGTTTAACGGCATTATCAATGAAATCTAGCAAAAAGCACTGTTGTCCAAGGAAATGATGCAATATAAAAGTATAACGGTAGCTTAGAACGGCATGGAAATGGTATAGCCTTCTTGGAATTCGATCCCCGCACAAACTCACATAAGAAAACCCGGGCTCAAACTTGCGGTTTTGAAGTTATTTCAAACTTTAACGGTAAATAAGGCTCGTAGCTGCACCACGTCGTAGCATATTCTACGTGAACGATCAAATATAAACCCCAAACCATGATGCCCAGCCTTGAAACACGCATGTAGCGTTATTGGGCCTTGATGTCCGCAAAAGGCTATGTATAAATTTTGCGGTTCACGCATGCGGTCTTGACGTTATTTCCACGTTTAACGGCATTATCAATGAAATCTAGCAAAAAGCACTGTTGTCCAAGGAAATGATGCAATATAAAAGTATAACGGTAGCTTAGAACGGCATGGAAATGGTATAGCCTTCTTGGAATTCGATCCCCGCACAAACTCACATAAGAAAACCCGGGCTCAAACTTGCGGTTTTGAAGTTATTTCAAACTTTAACGGTAAATAAGGCTCGTAGCTGCACCACGTCGTAGCATATTCTACGTGAACGATCAAATATAAACCCCAAACCATGATGCCCAGCCTTGAAACACGCATGTAGCGTTATTGGGCCTTGATGTCCGCAAAAGGCTATGTATAAATTTTGCGGTTCACGCATGCGGTCTTGACGTTATTTCCACGTTTAACGGCATTATCAATGAAATCTAGCAAAAAGCACTGTTGTCCAAGGAAATGATGCAATATAAAAACAAAGCGGTAGCTTAGAACGGCATGGAAATGGTATAGCCTTCTTGGGATTCGATCCCCGCACAAACTCACATAAGAAAACCCGGGCTCAAACTTGCGGTTTTGAAGTTATTTCAAACTTTAACGGTAAATAAGGCTCGTAGCTGCACCACGTCGTAGCATATTCTACGTGAACGATCAAATATAAACCCCAAACCATGATGCCCAGCCTTGAAACACGCATGTAGCGTTATTGGGCCTTGATGTCCGCAAAAGGCTATGTATAAATTTTGCGGTTCACGCATGCGGTCTTGACGTTATTTCCACGTTTAACGGCATTATCAATGAAATCTAGCAAAAAGCACTGTTGTCCAAGGAAATGATGCAATATAAAAACCAAAGCGGTAGCTTAGAACGGCATGGAAATGGTATAGCCTTCTTGGGATTCGATCCCCGCACAAACTCACATAAGAAAACCCGGGCTCAAACTTGCGGTTTTGAAGTTATTTCAAACTTTAACGGTAAATAAGGCTCGTAGCTGCACCACGTCGTAGCATATTCTACGTGAACGATCAAATATAAACCCCAAACCATGATGCCCAGCCTTGAAACACGCATGTAGCGTTATTGGGCCTTGATGTCCGCAAAAGGCTATGTATAAATTTTGCGGTTCACGCATGCGGTCTTGACGTTATTTCCACGTTTAACGGCATTATCAATGAAATCTAGCAAAAAGCACTGTTGTCCAAGGAAATGATGCAATATAAAACCAAAGCGGTAGCTTAGAACGGCATGGAAATGGTATAGCCTTCTTGGGATTCGATCCCCGCACAAACTCACATAAGAAAACCCGGGCTCAAACTTGCGGTTTTGAAGTTATTTCAAACTTTAACGGTAAATAAGGCTCGTAGCTGCACCACGTCGTAGCATATTCTACGTGAACGATCAAATATAAACCCCAAACCATGATGCCCAGCCTTGAAACACGCATGTAGCGTTATTGGGCCTTGATGTCCGCAAAAGGCTATGTATAAATTTTGCGGTTCACGCATGCGGTCTTGACGTTATTTCCACGTTTAACGGCATTATCAATGAAATCTAGCAAAAAGCACTGTTTTCCAAAGAAATGATGCAATATAAAAGCGTAACGGTAGCTTAGAGCGGCATGGAAATGGTATAGCCTTCTTGGGATTCGATCCCCGCACAAACTCACATAAGAAAACCCGGGCTCAAACTTGCGGTTTTGAAGTTATTTCAAACTTTAACGGTAAATAAGGCTCGTAGCTGCACCACGTCGTAGCATATTCTACGTGAACGATCAAATATAAACCCCAAACCATGATGCCCAGCCTTGAAACACGCATGTAGCGTTATTGGGCCTTGATGTCCGCAAAAGGCTATGTATAAATTTTGCGGTTCACGCATGCGGTCTTGACGTTATTTCCACGTTTAACGGCATTATCAATGAAATCTAGCAAAAAGCACTGTTGTCCAAGGAAATGATGCAATATAAAAGTATAACGGTAGCTTAGAACGGCATGGAAATGGTATAGCCTTCTTGGGATTCGATCCCCGCACAAACTCACATAAGAAAACCCGGGCTCAAACTTGCGGTTTTGAAGTTATTTCAAACTTTAACGGTAAATAAGGCTCGTAGCTGCACCACGTCGTAGCATATTCTACGTGAACGATCAAATATAAACCCCAAACCATGATGCCCAGCCTTGAAACACGCATGTAGCGTTATTGGGCCTTGATGTCCGCAAAAGGCTATGTATAAATTTTGCGGTTCACGCATGCGGTCTTGACGTTATTTCCACGTTTAACGGCATTATCAATGAAATCTAGCAAAAAGCACTGTTTTCCAAAGAAATGATGCAATATAAAAGCGTAACGGTAGCTTAGAGCGGCATGGAAATGGTATAGCCTTCTTGGGATTCGATCCCCGCACAAACTCACATAAGAAAACCCGGGCTCAAACTTGCGGTTTTGAAGTTATTTCAAACTTTAACGGTAAATAAGGCTCGTAGCTGCACCACGTCGTAGCATATTCTACGTGAACGATCAAATATAAACCCCAAACCATGATGCCCAGCCTTGAAACACGCATGTAGCGTTATTGGGCCTTGATGTCCGCAAAAGGCTATGTATAAATTTTGCGGTTCACGCATGCGGTCTTGACGTTATTTCCACGTTTAACGGCATTATCAATGAAATCTAGCAAAAAGCACTGTTGTCCAAAGAAATGATGCAATATAAAAGCGTAACGGTATCTTAGAACGGCATGGGAATGGTATAGCCTTCTTGGGATTCGATCCCCGCACAAACTCACATAAGAAAACCCGGGCTCAAACTTGCGGTTTTGAAGTTATTTCAAACTTTAACGGTAAATAAGGCTCGTAGCTGCACCACGTCGTAGCATATTCTACGTGAACGATCAAATATAAACCCCAAACCATGATGCCCAGCCTTGAAACACGCATGTAGCGTTATTGGGCCTTGATGTCCGCAAAAGGCTATGTATAAATTTTGCGGTTCACGCATGCGGTCTTGACGTTATTTCCACGTTTAACGGCATTATCAATGAAATCTAGCAAAAAGCACTGTTTTCCAAAGAAATGATGCAATATAAAAGCGTAACGGTAGCTTAGAGCGGCATGGAAATGGTATAGCCTTCTTGGGATTCGATCCCCGCACAAACTCACATAAGAAAACCCGGGCTCAAACTTGCGGTTTTGAAGTTATTTCAAACTTTAACGGTAAATAAGGCTCGTAGCTGCACCACGTCGTAGCATATTCTACGTGAACGATCAAATATAAACCCCAAACCATGATGCCCAGCCTTGAAACACGCATGTAGCGTTATTGGGCCTTGATGTCCGCAAAAGGCTATGTATAAATTTTGCGGTTCACGCATGCGGTCTTGACGTTATTTCCACGTTTAACGGCATTATCAATGAAATCTAGCAAAAAGCACTGTTTTCCAAAGAAATGATGCAATATAAAAGCGTAACGGTAGCTTAGAGCGGCATGGAAATGGTATAGCCTTCTTGGGATTCGATCCCCGCACAAACTCACATAAGAAAACCCGGGCTCAAACTTGCGGTTTTGAAGTTATTTCAAACTTTAACGGTAAATAAGGCTCGTAGCTGCACCACGTCGTAGCATATTCTACGTGAACGATCAAATATAAACCCCAAACCATGATGCCCAGCCTTGAAACACGCATGTAGCGTTATTGGGCCTTGATGTCCGCAAAAGGCTATGTATAAATTTTGCGGTTCACGCATGCGGTCTTGACGTTATTTCCACGTTTAACGGCATTATCAATGAAATCTAGCAAAAAGCACTGTTTTCCAAAGAAATGATGCAATATAAAAGCGTAACGGTAGCTTAGAGCGGCATGGAAATGGTATAGCCTTCTTGGGATTCGATCCCCGCACAAACTCACATAAGAAAACCCGGGCTCAAACTTGCGGTTTTGAAGTTATTTCAAACTTTAACGGTAAATAAGGCTCGTAGCTGCACCACGTCGTAGCATATTCTACGTGAACGATCAAATATAAACCCCAAACCATGATGCCCAGCCTTGAAACACGCATGTAGCGTTATTGGGCCTTGATGTCCGCAAAAGGCTATGTATAAATTTTGCGGTTCACGCATGCGGTCTTGACGTTATTTCCACGTTTAACGGCATTATCAATGAAATCTAGCAAAAAGCACTGTTTTCCAAAGAAATGATGCAATATAAAAGCGTAACGGTAGCTTAGAGCGGCATGGAAATGGTATAGCCTTCTTGGGATTCGATCCCCGCACAAACTCACATAAGAAAACCCGGGCTCAAACTTGCGGTTTTGAAGTTATTTCAAACTTTAACGGTAAATAAGGCTCGTAGCTGCACCACGTCGTAGCATATTCTACGTGAACGATCAAATATAAACCCCAAACCATGATGCCCAGCCTTGAAACACGCATGTAGCGTTATTGGGCCTTGATGTCCGCAAAAGGCTATGTATAAATTTTGCGGTTCACGCATGCGGTCTTGACGTTATTTCCACGTTTAACGGCATTATCAATGAAATCTAGCAAAAAGCACTGTTGTCCAAGGAAATGATGCAATATAAAACCAAAGCGGTAGCTTAGAACGGCATGGAAATGGTATAGCCTTCTTGGGATTCGATCCCCGCACAAACTCACATAAGAAAACCCGGGCTCAAACTTGCGGTTTTGAAGTTATTTCAAACTTTAACGGTAAATAAGGCTCGTAGCTGCACCACGTCGTAGCATATTCTACGTGAACGATCAAATATAAACCCCAAACCATGATGCCCAGCCTTGAAACACGCATGTAGCGTTATTGGGCCTTGATGTCCGCAAAAGGCTATGTATAAATTTTGCGGTTCACGCATGCGGTCTTGACGTTATTTCCACGTTTAACGGCATTATCAATGAAATCTAGCAAAAAGCACTGTTGTCCAAGGAAATGATGCAATATAAAACCAAAGCGGTAGCTTAGAACGGCATGGAAATGGTATAGCCTTCTTGGGATTCGATCCCCGCACAAACTCACATAAGAAAACCCGGGCTCAAACTTGCGGTTTTGAAGTTATTTCAAACTTTAACGGTAAATAAGGCTCGTAGCTGCACCACGTCGTAGCATATTCTACGTGAACGATCAAATATAAACCCCAAACCATGATGCCCAGCCTTGAAACACGCATGTAGCGTTATTGGGCCTTGATGTCCGCAAAAGGCTATGTATAAATTTTGCGGTTCACGCATGCGGTCTTGACGTTATTTCCACGTTTAACGGCATTATCAATGAAATCTAGCAAAAAGCACTGTTGTCCAAGGAA